>PVIW01005392.1:0-107688 GCA_004026585.1 Noctilio leporinus
CAGCCTAAGTGCCCATCAGTGGATGATTGGATCAAAAAAACTTTGGTACATTTACACAATGGAATTCTATATAGCAGAAAGAAAGAAGGAACTTGTACCCTTTGCAACAACATGGATGGAACTGGAGAGTATTATGCTTAGTGAAATAAGCCAGTCAGTGAAGGACAAATATCATATGATCTCACCCATTACGGGACAACAATGAGCAAAACTAACAACAAGCGAAACAGAACCAAATACATATATACAATGAATAGGCCTTCAGTGGTCAGGGAGAAAGGGGTTGGGGGGAGGGGGGAGGCAGAGGCAAGAAAGGGGAGCAGCTTAGATAAGAACCTAGTATAAAGGAACCATGGACATGGACAGCAGGTGGGATTGACTTTGAGGGGAATGGGTGGGTGGGGAGGGTGACAGAGGGGAGCAAAAAGGGGATGGATGTAATACAACAACAATAAAATTAAAAAAAAAAAACAAAACACTTAATGAAATGTAAATATATTAACAATATGCATTTAATGATGCATGTTTTTTATAACAGATTTATAAAACTTGCTATAAAGGTAATTTATAACAGATTGTGGGTTTTATAATTATTTCAATTAATTTTATAATGTACCACACTTACCTGGAAAAGTTAATACATGTTTTTTAGAAATAAATTGTTTTAGGCATTTTAATGTGCTGGAAGTGTGTTTGGTTAAAATGGAATAGGTCAAATTTGAATATATTAGAATGTTTGTGTGGTTAAAATGGCATTATGTAGCCATTTCGACTATTCTTTTTATATATTTTTAAGGAAATTATATCTATAAAGTTAAGACAAAACAATTGGGAACTTGCAGCCATAAAAATATCTTCATTTACATGTATTCAAAGATAGAATCAAGAGAAAATGATCATATCTCATGTTTCAGTGACTGGTAAACTTTTAGAGTCCATAACTGTACTTTGATGGATAAACCAGGGATAATTTTTAAATTGGTAAATATTTTCTTGGAATATTAAACACATTGTTTTCCCCAGAGGAGTTGAAAAAGGGAATCATGAAAAATATAGGTACAAGTATTCATAGCTAGGGTCAGAAGACAAACATATGTAATCTAACTTATTTTCATATTGCAAATTATTATTTGATTGTCATCACTTAGATCTGGGTTATCTACTATTAATGAATAATTAATATTATTGTTAATTTGTATAATATTATATAAGTCCATTTTAATGATTAATAAGGAATGTTACAAATCTATAGTTAGGCAATTAGCACACCTATAAATATTTTTAACCAAATAAGGAGAACTTATAAAAATATGCATTAGCTCTCATAGTTGCTATTCCATGCCTCTTATATTAGGATGAAAGACTAATCTTCTAAATAAATAAACATTCAACCTAGAATTTCACCTTTCTCCACAAATTTATATTTTCAGTCTTCTAGCAAATTTTCTTTGATAATAACTTTCCAGTTTATTTGTTTTATTTTACTTGTTTTAGACACAAAAGTGATTTATATAAAAAAATACTAACATGCCTAACCTTTCTTCCAATGGAAACATCACACTTAAATTAAATAGGAAGGCTACAAATGTATAGCAATATCTATTCCAATCATAAAGGCAGATGTTTTATCATCATATAATCTTCAATTATCTCTTAGTTATACCTATGCTCTAAATATGTAATGTTGAAGTGTTGAGTGCCTTTTATTACTTTTATGTAAGTTTAATGGTGCTATAATTGCTTTACCTTTTTTAATTCCTATCATTTTGGTTGTGATGATGTTAGTGTTCTACCAAATAAAAAACTCATTTTGTTTATACAACAGGTTCTTCAGGGAAAACAAAAACTGCTAATGCAGTCTGCTAGCTCTGCTTGCTTTCTTGGTACTTTCAATGTGAGTTCATGTGTATCTATCTCTCTAAACCAAATTAAACTATAACTCTCAACAAATCTCAAAAATCCCACCTAGCAAGAAAGATGGGAAGAACCTTAGAACTTTTCACAATGTTAAAATGAGCACCCATCTTTCCTTAGTCTTATTTATCTAATATCTATCTATCTATCTATCTATCTATATCTAATATATATATATATATAATATATATATATAATTTATTTATCATTATAAATATTTGCCTTTTCCTCTATACTTCAGCATGATGAGATCAAAGACCACATCTGTTTTTTCCTCCATTCTACTCTCAACACCTGAGGTACGGCTTGACGGAAGAAAATACAGAGACCAAAATTGTAACAGAGAAATGAAGGCTGCAGCATTAATGGAATGGGTCTTAAGGGTGCTGTGTCAGTGCACAAATCATCTCTAACTAATCTGTGTTTTTATGTTATTTGATTCAAGGTTAAAATGTCCAGAAAAGAGATTCAAATTTTTCTGGTTTGGTCCCTTGTTCACTTCTTGGCAAAAAAGAACACAGGACACCTTGATTGACAGCTATTAATGCTGTATGGACTGGAAGAGTAGAAATTCCCCACAGAAAATCCAGGTGCTATTACCACACCATGGTTTGGATGGATACAATGCAAGCAAAATGGAGATATTTAATATAGGGAATAAACAGATAGCTCCATGCTTTCAAAAAGTTCTTGGCAATAGCAACACCAGAAGATCTGCAAAGAAATTACTAAATTCCCTTTAATGTCAGTCTCTGCTTAGAATAACCAATAGTGAATCAATTAGTCTTCAATTAAAATTTATTTCACTAGCACATATCAAGCTGGCACATATCTGTAAAGTATTTTTAAACATTAAATGTGAAGTGTATTTCCCCTTCAATTGCTACGGCATGAAGTCTAGGACTAAGTCTGTTTGTACATTTCTGTGTTCCTAACATATATCAGAGCCTGGTACAAAATAGACACTCAGCCCTGGCTGGTAGCACAGTGGATAAGGCGCTGGCCTGCAAACCCAAAGGTAGCAGGTTCGATTCCCCAGCCAGGGTACATAACAAGGTTGCAAACCAGGTCTCCAGTCAGGTCTGTGGCTGGAGGCAGGTGAAAAGCAACCATACATTGATGTCTCTCTCCATCTCTGCCTCTCTCTCTTCCTCTCTTTCTAAAAATAATGAAATAAAATCTTAAAAAAAATAAACAATCAAAAATTATTGTCTATTGGTTTATTGAGTAATAAACCAAGAAAGGATTATAAGGGCTTTCTAGCTAAGTAGAGACCTTTCTAATAATCTCTTTCTCGTATGAGAACTAAAAGCAATTTGTGTAAGGCTGGAAATATTTTAAGAAATATTCATATACTTATAAGTATTCCAAGAAAGCCAGTCCTTCTGCATAAAGTGAAAATAGTTCTATCGCTTTTGAATTAAGTTCAATTTAGAACTCTTATAAAACATGATGTAAGTTGATCCTGTGCTACTTTATCTAGCTTTAAAGCAGAAAAAGGAAACTTCATGGATAGGTTTGAGGGCTTGAATTTCTACAAAATAATTTTAACTGTGAAGATTAGATCTGGACAGTAATTCATCCAATATAGTATTATTTTTCTGAAATAACCCTCCCAGGAAACTTGTCATGAGAATCTATCAGGTGGACTAAATCTTTCTCGTTGACATCTCCACTAAGTGGTATTATTCATTCTGCTCAACATGTAATTCTTTATCAGTTATCCTATCTACTGAGGGCTGACACAGTCATACTGACTTGCTTACATTTTATTTTTTGCTAAATAAAGAATATGGTTTGCTTGAAAGCAAATAAACTTTCTCACCCTATTCCTTAGTGTAATGGTTTATGACTCTACACATAGTTCTTCAGCAAGAAATTGTTTGATGGTGTTGCATCCTTCATCAGATAAAAACCTGTTTGAACTTAGTGTTGTTAATCATATAGCGTGTAGGTAATAGAGAGAATACTGTACGAAACTATAACTTTAGCCTGATATATATTGAATGTGCACCCTGTGGAAAGATATATCTTTTTTTCCTAAATATTTACATTCTTGTCTGTAAAATGAATGTAAGAATGAATATAAATAAGTGCTATTTGCAATGAAATAGCATATGGGAATGGCTAGCACAATGATTCATGACAGTATTTGAAAAATGGTTATTTTCATTCTTTATTTCTAAATAGGAGATAGCTAATGTTTTCTGACCTAGTATATATACTAATATTGAAAAGTTTTCTTCTACTATGAGGTAGATATATATTTTCAAATAAAAACCTTTATTGGTTAATCATTTTTAAATAGAAGCTTATGGGGAAATCTAATGGAAATTTTACTTTTAGCTCGAATCAAATGTTGTCATGTTTATATATTTTTGTTTATCACATACTTGTAAATGGCTATGTTAGATCAAAGGTGTTTACTTTCTCCTTATCTTATTATCACTATATTTGTAGCTAGAATAGCAAAATTAAGGACTAAAAGTGTCACAGAGCCAGAACCATTAATTATTTTATTTCATTATTAGCATATAACTATCAACTAACATATTTCCTAACACTTGTGGGATGTCCAGTAAACATATATTAAAGGAATAAATAAATTAATGAACAAAAACAAGACAAATGATGAATATTTTTGTGTCTATATGAAATATGCATATAAACATAATTTTCAAATTATCCTGTATATAGGCTCTCACTGCCAAACACATACTAACAGGTCATAGATGCTTCAATCTAGACCTTTATGCCTAAGACTGGATTGCTAGTACTAGTATTATGCCTACTCCTTAATAAAACACACAAATCATGCCAAGTAAATATAACACTAAAACATGGGCTTTATCAATGTTATTTTCATTTTGCAAAACTGTATTAAATCTATAGATTGAGCAATTTTAGTATTATTTTATATGAGATGTGTGACAAAAACATAAGAAAATACAAATAGTATCATTTCATGATTATCAATAAACTAATCTGGGGGAAAACTGTGTATTTAACTTTAGTGTGATCTTGGGTAAATGAAGCTATCTGTACCCCAACTACACAGAAAAATTTAAATGACAGAATGTAAGCACAATGCTACAGAGCACAGAAAAGAATGGAAGATCCCTAACAGCATACAAGAGGGTAGGCAAATATTATGGATCAGGAAAACTCTGAATTACACGAAGGAATCTTTCCAGAGAAAAAGCATTCCAGTCAGAAGAAGCAATCCGTACAAAGGCAAAAATTAAGCAAACAAAACACAACTAGAATCACAAGAGAATGTAAGATGTAAAAAATGCAAGTGCAGTGTGGCTGGAGGGTAGTTGATTGACAAGCCAAACTCATGATGGGTCTGATTGGTAAAGCTACGTCATTTGCATTGTGAACAAAGTTGAAGAAAAGAATTTAGAATTTTGAGTTAACAATAGCCATTCAGATCTATTCATTTATCTTAGAAATATCACTCTGGAAGTGATGTAGAGAATGAATTGGTTGTTGGTTGTGACACATTAGCTACACAAAAGCACTTAGAAATTTAGAAATAATGAACTAAAGTAGTAGAAGAGAAGATGGGGCAGATAACAGGGATTAGAGTGATCAGCAGGAAGCTGTTGGGGGAAATGAATGATCAAATTAAAGAGGAGAAGCAGGGTCTTCTTCTCAGAGACTAAATGAAATATGTGAATATCATAGCATATATGTTAACAAATAGTTAAAATTAAAAGACAGGATCAAAACTAGAATACTCACAGGGTAAAAGGGAAATAATAAAACAAATAACTAATCTTTTCTCACATCACATGTAAATATGAATTAAAACTGAATGGCCAAAACTCATTATTATCATATTACCCTAATTTTGACCACACAAACATTGGGAACAATCAAATTATACTCACATTGTAAATATTTCTGAGCTCTTATAATTTGTAAAGAATTTAGATATGCCCTTTGTCCTCCATTAGTTTATAAACTAATTAGAGATTTTAGTCAATTTGATTTATAACCAAAATTCAAGATTGAAATCCAAACAGCATGAGAAGTATATAAGTAATTTCTATCAGCCCTGACTCCATTACTTTTTTCTAAAAGTAGGTCATCGTGTGAAAAAAAGGAAAGGTAAGGTTTCCCAAAAAGATATGGAGAACATGTAATTTTATTGCCTTTTTTGAGAAAATTTGATATTAAGTAAATGCAAGCAAATAGACTTAAATTATCTTTGTTAGAGAAGAGAAATACTGAGTTATCAAGTGTCAGTGACTTTTAAATGAAATAGAATTATTAAGAATTAAGATAAGGGTGGGGGAGAGGTTAATAACAAATTTTCTTTATCTGAAAAATTGTGTCTTAATTCCAGGAATTTATAATGGAAATACTAGTATTTTGATAGGTAGGATTTAATAGTGACATCAAAGCTGACAATAAACATCTATCCCAGTTAATATTCCTGGTCCCAGAGGGTGTGGGGGTTGGGAAGAAAGAAAGAAACCTTGTAATCTGGGCATTCTACTTTAGAGGGTTGCTGCAGAGTTAATGGGTTCTTATGATTTGAGATTATTCTCACTCCATCCCAGGACTTCTGTTTGAGAATCTTTGTTGACAGCAGGGTGAGGAGAGTTTGTCAGAAATGGGTTAGAAGAAAAAGTATCATGGAAGATTATCAGTAAGCAGCAGATTTAGGTTTTATAGAGCATGAAGCCATGTAATTTCCCATATTCTACTAAAGCAAAAGAATACAAGATTAAGCACAAAATTGAATATTTTTTAAATAAAAAAGTAATTCACAAAAATTGCAAAATTTAAAGCTGACAAACATTAAAATCAGAAAATTTAGAAAGATGGTACAATATTTTTTATAATTTAACTGCCTAACCCATTATATTAATAGTATCTATTTTTTTTTTTTTTTTTTTTTACATTTTATTGGCTGCAAACCCTGAGAGCTTATTAGTAACATAACTAAATGAGGCAATAGAAATAATTTTTCTCTAGCATAATTGATCAAAATTTGTTTCTTATTATTGATAATTTAGAGAGTTACTTTAAGCTTTACAGCTGAAGATCAGGTAAATATTTAAAGACATCATTAAATTACTTTAGCACACAGTTTGGAAGACCTTCTCCGGGTCAGCTCTGGTTCTATGAATTTCAAATTCTATTTGTTTTCCACTACCTACATGAAAATAAATATGATATCTTTTTTTTGTACAGAACATAGATTATAATCAATTAGAGTTTTAGAAAAGGAAACTATATTAATTATGTGGTAGAATATTAAATTGTATATTTTTAAGATAATACCAATTAAAAATTAATATCCCTAGAACTAGTTTTAAATTAATATTTTGCATAAATAAATTAAAGTCATTTTTTTATATTTCTTTATCATGGAAAAATAATTGAGAAAAATTAAAGGTAATATATACTATCCTTGATTTAATTTTGGAAAGAATCTTGATATATATAGAAGGAGATGAGAATATGTCATCCTATAATATGTCATGTTGGATTATAAATTATTTTGAGTCAAAGTTATTTAAAAACCAGCCAGTGTAAGGACACAGTGACCCTCCTTGGTCCCCTTGAAAACAGGAAGTAAATATCCCATGTGAAAAGCACCCTTTCTACACAAGGAAGGTAAAAGGCATCCTTATTAGAAATGGAAAACTTGGGGCCATGAAGGCTATGTAAACAAATTTCGTTTTTTCCTCACTAATTTATTATCACAAGCCCAAACTTCCTTGTCTTTCAATCATTCACAAATTTATTGTTTGTCTAAATGGCATAAAAGCATCTTGCTTCAGTCATGGCTTGGAGTCTCATATTTTCTATGGAGGTACCAAATATATAAAATCAAATTTGTTTTTCTCCTGTTAATTTCTTATGTCCATTTAATTATTATTAAATGAGCCAAAGAAACTTGAAGGGAAGAGGAAAATGCTTTCTGCTTTTACAATATCTTAGATTTCAGAATGAGTATAATTTTATTTCAGATAATATTAATAACAATACCTTAAATATACTTTTTCAATTTAAAAACTTTTTCAAGTATTCAATGAACTAGATGAATTTCTTGTTTCTATAACAAGCAAAAAAAAAAGTGTTTTGTTCCATATCATATTTGAGGTGGGATCCCCCCCAAAATACCCCAAAATTTATAAAAAATTGTGTATTTACTCTTTGGTGTTTAAACTTCAGTCACCTTTAAAGTACTCTCCATTTGGTGCAGTATATCTATCAAGATGATTTTTCCATTGCTCAAAAATAGTTTTGAACTCATGGATTTTGATGCCTCTTAGTGCTTCTGCTGTTTTTTGTTTCACATCTTCCATGTCAGCAAAATATTTCACTTTGGAGACCTTTTTATCTGGGTAAAACAAAGTAAAAAGCCACTCAGGGCCCTAGCTGGTGACTCAGTGGATAAGGTCACTGGTTCAATTCCCAGAGAGGGCACATAACCAGGTTGCAAGCCAGGTCTCCAACCAGGTCTAGCTGGAGGCAGATGAAAGACAACCATACGTTGATGTCTCTCTCCCTCTCTGCCTCTTTCACTCCCCACCTCTCTAAAAATAATAAAATAAAATAAAAAGTCAGTGCAAAATTCAGTAAATAGGGAAGATGGGGCATGGGAGTCATGCTGGTTTTGGTAAAAACTGCTCAACACTCAGCATGGTGTGGGCAGGTGTACCTGCAAATCACCCATCATGAAATGGGCAAATTCATTGCAAGACTGTAAAAAAAAAAAAATTCATTGAAGCCCAATGCAGCCCTTCACAACAACGTCTCCTGGTATGTTAATACAGATGGGTTCCTACAGCACTCATCTAGCAGAGGAAACCTGTACTAGAAGGGGCCGGGCCAACCTCCAGAAGATAATTCTGAGTTTTTGGGTCCCCTCTCATATAACATTTTAAAATATCACATGAAAATTAGTTTAAAATATTTGGTTCTAGCCCTGGCTGGTGGCACAGTGGATAAGGCACCGGCCTGTGAACCCAAAGGTCACTGGTTCAATTCCCCAGTCAGGGTATATAACCAGGTTGCAATCCAGGTCTCCAGCCAGGTCCGTAGCTGGAGGCAAGTGGAAGGCAACCATACATAGATGTCTCTCTCCCTACTCTTCTCTTTAAAAATAATAGATAAAATTGTTAAAAAAACAATATTTGGTTCTATTAGACTATTATGTTCGAATGAAGAAATTTTTATTAACTATATCAAAATTAAATTATTATTATGTTGATAGCAAGGCTTTGCCTAACATACAAATAGCATCTTCTGCCTAGCAGTATAGGGTGTGCATGATCAATTGGTAATATTTTAGTAAAATAAACAACATACCACAAAAGTGTTCTATTTTGAAATAAATTTATTTTTATATGTAAATACATAAACATAGTCATTTTTAAAACTGTTCAAAACAGTCTTCATTTACTGCAATAATAGACTCAATTCAATTTAGGAATCTTGAGCATGCTTTAATTAACTTTATCCATGGACATCATCATGTTTTCAATCTTAGCTTTAACAGCCTCTTTATTAGAATGAGGTTGTTTATTAACTTCTCTCTCACAAATTCTCCATACATATTAGTGTAAAGAATTTGTATCTGGTGAACTAGGAGGCCAGATTTCCTTTGACCAAAATTAAAAACGTTGACAGTGAGAAATTCTTGCACCTTTTTGGCATTAAGTGATGGTGCACCATCTTGTTGGAAGATAAAATGATGTCCATTTGCAACTTGCTTCATCCATGGTATAACTACTTCTCTCAAAATGTCAAGGTAAACTTGTGCAATCCTTATGTACCTTATGCATTTTCCTTGTTGGTGTGGCAACATCAGGATCAGCATCATACACCTTCTTCATATTGTAAACTATACATAAGGGATGTTACTGAAAGTCCACAATTTCCTTAGCAGTTTGCCCTGCATGCAGTCCAGAAATCATGTTTGCTCTGACATTGTATTCCTTTGACATGGAAGTTGCTATCAGAATTTAATACTTTATATCTGAAACAATGATGTTAAATCATAACCTTAGAAACATAGTTTTTCAAAATTAATAAGCATGTGAAATAAGGAAATGCAAAAGTTATTGCCAATTGATCACGCACACCCTTTATATTTTGCAGCTAGCTCATCCTTGGATATAATACATATAGATAATCTACAAGGCACAGGTCAGGCCAATGGAGAAAAAGGAATGCCTAAGACCTCTTCAGTGGGCCAGTAGGGATGGTAAGGGTGAGAAGTTAAAACAAGGGCAATAACATTAACCAAGTACAAAAGGTAAGAAGTTTAAATAATAGTATATAAAAGTAAATAACAATCTTTATCAGAATTCATAGTAGCAAAAATATCTCCAAAAATAGACATGCCCATCCAAGTCTATTTTCTCCCTCTCCTTATATTGCTATTCACAACAGATGATTTATATAGATTATATCACTTGGGTTTCCTTCCTCTCAAACTTTCATGGGTATTGCCCAATAGATAGCACCAGGAGGAGATGGAAATGTGGAAGGAGAGATAGCTTGGAGTTTCTTTGTTGTCCTTCACTCCTATCCTGCATCTGAACTATATTGGCTGATAGGACAGGATCAGTAGAGTTTCAATAACTAAAGCCTCGGAGAGAGAGAAAGAAGTTAGAGAATAAGAGCTACAGATACAGCCCATTGGAAGGCACCATTTCCAAGAGTTTTCTACTCCTTACAAATTCTATTCAAATAATTTTTTCTTTCCTCCTCCAAGTCTCATATGGTAATGATTTCTTAATATTCCCATTCTTAGGATTCTTCACTAAAACAATTTTTCTTAAAACTCACCATACTTTCATTGAGCTCTACTCAGTTAATATCTTCTTTAATATTTTAGAATGTACCATCTATTCCCAGTCAGAACTCTCAATGAAACTTGACAATCTACCCAATTTCAAGAAGAACTCAGACATACCCTAAAGTGAGTGAGCAGGGACTGACTTGCAGAATGGTACTATGTGGGTTGCAAAACCTATTCCTTAGCTATATATATTGCAATATACGTATATATATATCTATCTATATCTATATATATATATATAGATATATATATATATACGTATATTGCAATATATATATACATATATATACATATATTGCATATATATATTGCAATATATATACATATATATGTATATTACAATATATATATTACAATATCTGGAACTAGTTTTAAGGGAATACAGTATATGAGAAGCATTCATTCAAGAAAATCTACTAAATCTTGGTAATTACTGAACGTCTATGGCATTTCAGCCATGACCCATTTCATCCATACTACAAGATACTGGACTGATCACCTCTGTCTCACCTTGTATAGTCAAGTCTCCTCACTAATAGGGGTAAGACTAGGAGGCTAGGGACTGCTATTTACCTCCAAGTCCCACTTGTAGAACAGGAGTGTCACTCAGCAGGAGAAAAATGACACACCACATGAAAGGCAACCTCAGTAAAATTAACAAATGACTTTAGAGTAAAATGATGAAGAGTATAGTGCAGTAGGATGACATTCAAAGTTCAGGAAGTAAAAAGGAAGTCAATCAAGGATCTTATATCTAACCAAATTAGCTTTCATATGTAAAGGGAAAATAAAGAAGTTCCTAGTAAAGCAAAACCAAAGATAGTTTTTGGTAGTAAATTTGCTTCACAAGAAATACTAAAGGAAGTTCTTTTTAAAATTGAAAGCACATGACAGCAAATTAATTTTGAAATCCAAATTAAAAAAAAAAAGAGAGCGTTGGTAATGGAAATTTTATAACTAATTGCAGAGAACAGTATAATTGCATATCTGCTTGCTTTTCTCTTTTGACTGACTGAAAAAGTAATTGAATAAAAATGTGTAAATAATTGTATTAATAGTGATAGAAGATATAGAAATGTGATATATTGGCCAAAAATTAGCACAAAGAACAATAGGTTGGAACAAAGCATTAATAAGAAAGGAAATTACACTAGATTGTAATTTAAATCCAAAAAAAAAAAGAGAATGAGTCAGAAATGGTATGAATGGAATTTATCTCAGGATTGCAAGGTTGATTTAACATCTGAAAATCAATCTATGTGATACACTATATCAAAGAAAAAAAGGATAAAGTCTACATGATTTTTTCAATAGATGAAGAAAAAGATAATGAAAATATCTACAATCCATTCTTAATAAAAATACTTCACAACTGGGGATGAAAGTAACTTCCTCAATCTGATAAAAGACATCTATGATATTCCACAGCTCATATCAAACTAAAAGACTGAATGCTTTCACCACTTCTATTCAACTTTTACTAGGGGCAATTAGTGCTGGGATAGGATATTCAGATTATAAAAGAAAAGATATAAAGTTATTTCTGTATGGAAATAATGTGCATTCAAATGCACTAGAAATAATTACACTATGAAATTAACAAAAACAACTATTTTAGCACTAGTTTAAAATGCAAATAAATGTAACAAACTAAATAAAAATTTGCACATGAAAGTGATAAACATTGTTGAGAGAAATTGAGGATCTAAATATAGGGAAAGATACTATAATTCATGGATCAAAAGATCATGAGGAGGGTAGTATTTCCCAAATTTATTTACAAGGTCAACATGAGCCCTATTAAAATTCTAGGTGTCATTTTTGCAGAAGCCTACCAGCAATTTAAAAAATTGATGTGGAAATCCAAAGGAAGCAGAATAGACCAAATAATTATGATAAAGAAAAACAAAGTTGGAGTGCTAACACTTCCTAATTTCAAACTTAATACAACTACAGAGATGAATACAATGTTGTACCAATAAGTCAATGGAATTGAACTCAAAATGTAAAGATAACCTTAGATATTTATGTTTAATGGTTTTTTGAAAAGGGTGTCAAGATAATTTAATGGGAAAAAAGTCTTTTCATGAAATGGTACTAGAAACTAGATAAAGTTGGAGCATTAGTTTATACTATACACATCTTAATTCAAAATGGATTATAGAACTATAAAAGCTAGAACCTTAAAATCCTCAGAAGAAATCCTAGATGTACATCAAGACCATGGGTAGGCAATTTCTTCTTAGAAATGATATCAGAAGCACAGTGATTTTACATATATATATATATATATATATATATATATACACACACACACACACACATACTACACACACACATACATAAGAATTAAAGTCAGGATCTTGAAACAGTATCTGTACCCTTATGTTCACTACACTGTTATTTATAGAAGCCAAGAAATGAAAACAACCCAAAAGCCCTTCAACACATGAATAGATAAGAAAAAATTTATTACATACATATAATGGAACGTTATTCAAATTTAATTTTTTAAAAAAGGAAATCTTACCATATGTGACATTGATGAACCTAGAAGAAATTTTGCTAAGTGCAATAAGCCAATCGCAGGAGGACAAATACTTCATGATACCACTTTATATGATGTATAATATGTAGTCAAGCTTATAGAAGCATAAACTAGAATAGTAGTTGCCAGGGGCTCAGGAGGAGGGAAATAAGAAATTATTTGTTAATGGATATAAAGTTTCTGTTGTGCAAGATGAATAAGTTCTAGAAATCTGCTACACAACATAGTACTTATAATTAACAATATAATATTTTTCACTTTAAAATATGTTGAGAGATTAGAACTCATGTGAAAAAGAAAGAAAGAAAGAGAGAAAGAAAGACAAAAAAAGCCCGCAAAAGAAGACAAGGAAATTTTTAGAGGTGATGCATGTGTTTAGTACCCTGGTTGTGGCGATAGGATCTAAAATATATGCATATGTCCAAATTCATCAAGAGGTGTAAACATTAAATGTGTACAATTTTGTGTATCAATTATAAAAGAAAAAAATAATATAAGTGGTTTGAATTTCTTTGAATATATTCCCAGAAGCAAATGGACATGTACACCTCTATGTTCATTGAAGCATTATTTACAATAGCCAAGACATATAATTTAGTGATGATATAAAAGTTTCAGGTAAACTAAATATGAGAGAGAGAAGGAAAAATCAAGGTTAGTTCCTGGGTTTTCAACTCAAAACAGTAGCACTGGAAGGAAATTGATGTTCTTATTCTGTTAACTTTAATATTTGTGGGGGATTGCTAAGGAAGATAGAATAGAGTTGGAAATATAAGCCTAAAGCTTCTAAAAGAAACATGGGCAGCAATAATTATAGTTTTCAGTCATTAAAATGTGAATGTGCATTAATCTATGGGAAAGGCTAAGGCTGCCCAGAGAATATTTCAAATGGAAAGACAATGACATTTGCACAGAAAAAAAAAACAAAACAAAAACCCCCCAACAACATGGGCATTAAAAGATATAGCAGAAGAGAAAGCACACAAGAGAATAGGGAGTAGGCAGGTGTAACAGAAGAACCAAATTAAAACCACAATGAGACACCACCTCGCACCTGTCAGAATGGCCATCATTAACAAATCAACAAACAAATGCTGACAAGGATGTGGAGGAAAGGGAACCCTGGTGCGCTGCTGGTGGGAATGCAGGCTGGTGCAGCCACTATGGAAAATTTCCTCAAAAAACTAAAAATGGAAGTGCCTTTAGATCCAGCAGTTTCACTGCTAAGATTATACAGGAAGAACCCTGAAACACCAATTTAGAAGAACCTATGCACCTCTATATTCATAGCAGTGCTATTTACAAAAGCTAAGTGCTGGAAACAGCCTAAGTGACCATCAGTGGAAGAATATATTTAAAATACTGTGGCATATTTACACAATGGGATACTGCACAGCGGAAAGAAAGAACTCCTACCTTTTACAACAACATGATTGGAACTGGGGAGTATTATGCTTATTAAAGTAAGCCAGGTAGTGAAAGACAAATACCATATGATCTCTCTAATACAGGAAACTAATGAACAAAACAAACAAATCAACAAAATAGAACCAGAGGCCTAGAAACAAGGAATAGACTGACAGTGACCAGAGGGGAGGGAGGGAGGAAGAGAGAAAGAAGACGAAGAGTTTAGTCAGGGAACTAATATAAATGATCCATGCACATGGACAACAAGGTGAGGATTGACTGGGAGAGGGCAGGGGTGAGCAATGGGAGAAAAAAGGGAGACAAATGTAATACAACAACAATAAATCAATTTTTTTAAAAAGAACCAGAGATGTATGACCTCACAGACTGTCAAATGCAACTGAGTGAATATGCAAGATTAGGACTATGAAATAGCAATTGGATTTACAATTAATTCAATTATTGGTGACTGAATAAAGCAAATTCGGTGTGATAATTTTCATGAGGAAGTACAGAAAATAATTTCAAGCATACTATATAATTTGATTGGGAAGGGAAAACATAAAACAGGGAGTAGAGTCAATGATGTTCAGGGCTAGAGAGTGAAGAAGATGGGTGTTTTCTGTCCCACCTTTACAGTAAGACTTGGTCTAATCTCTAAAGAACTGTAACATCATAATAAAGTAGACTAAATATCTGTCATGCATAAAAAGGCCACTTATCTCCATTTCTTCCTGACACCAGTGAATAGAAAAAAAGGGTGAGAAGTCAAAGGAGCCTTTGTGATTTGTTGCATTTGTCTCTTACTATAAGAAGGCAAACATTTCTGCACATTTAGACAAACCCATAGCCTTCCCCTCAGATTCACCAAACTTTATACGGGTTTCCTTCTGCCTCTGGGATTCCTGTTCTTAGAGTATTTACTTCAGAAATTTTTAAATTGCAAATTCTTCCTATGCCCCTTTGAGGTGTAAGTTCTTTTTTTCCCCCTTTATTTTCATTATTAACACTATTGCAGAGGCTCCTCAGTACCCCACCCCTTCCCTCTGGCCATCGCCACTGATGTAAATTCTTTTAAAAGCCCCTTGCTAATTTTCTTACCCAGGACTGTCTTTCACAAGGACCTGGGAACCATCTCTTTGAAATGTAATCATCAAGGAAGATAGCACTCTATCTTCAAGTTTCTGTTGGAGGGTAGGAAGCTCAGTGATTTAAGTTGTAAGTCCACCTCCTACCTGGTAGTGAATATATCAGAAGTTTACTTTTCCTATGAGTAAGGTCAACTAGCAAATATGGATGGACTACAATCCAATTCCTCCATTCAAGTTCCTAAAAACTATTATGTAGTTTGTTTTATCAGAGTTAGTTGTGTGTTCTGGTCTCTTTCCTCTTGCAATAGCTGAATAATGTTTTACCTACTAGTGTAACTTTATGTGCACAATTTTCTACTTTGACAGTTGGGCAGGAATGAGTCCAGTTTGTAGATTCAGGTGAGTAAAGAAATAATAGAACAAAGCTTCTTTAAAGAGGATGAACAGTGTATAAAGAGGTTTGCTTTAGCTGCTAGCACAGCAATACCATTGTTTGTAATCCTGGTATTTCTACAAATGGCACCACACTGCAATATATCGGCTTTCTGTTTCGGCAGTAGGAAATGGTACTCTCATTCTTTGACAAAACAGTGAATACGTTGGTATCTCTATGTTGCATACGTAAAATTAAACAATAATACATATAGGCACTTGTTAAAATTTCAGTCATAAGTTTTTAGTGTCATCCTAAATATCTACAACTTTTGTTTAAGTTAGACAATAATGGAATGGAAACACGGTTTCTGTTCTATCATTCTCTCTTAGCTCAACTATATTGCTTATTTCACAGCACTTTTTACAGACATAGTATTTATTTCATTGAATTGAATTTCTACTTTTAGTTGATATTTTATATTTTCCAAAAGCAAGGAAAGTTATTTTTGTATTCCCATTTAATGTTATGTCCTTTAACCTTTAATAATCATCAGTAAAAGACTTGCTTATTTAGACATTTCTGCTCAATTAAAAAAAAAGAATTTTCTAATAACGACTTTTCAACAATGGAATTGTTTGCTTTCAAAAGAAAAGGACTTTTAGTTTAGAATTTAGTATTACGCATCTAGGGAAAGAACAAGATGTGACAAAACTGCACAAAAATTCCATTTCTTTCACATGACCCTTTCTCCTGTCTTCTTGATTCAAACTGGCCTTGTCCAGCCTCGTGGCACTACACTCCTCACTTGCCTCTCTCATCCATTAAGCCCTTAAGAAAAAGCCTCAGGTCTGTTGACCAAGAGAAGGGTTTCAGTCTAACTAAAAATAACATCTTGATTTCAGCTGTGTTTCAGTTCTAGGCCCAGGAAAGTGGAATGATCCTGCTGACTCCACCCCCATGAAACCAGACAGAAAGACTGGGTTTGACATTAGGACCCGACACAAGGATCAAATTACTCCCCACTCTGGTCCTAAACAATCCATGCAGAGCAAGACGCCAACTCCATTAGTCACCATGATTAACAGTTTTTCCCACGTATAAAATCTGTTCCTGGGCAGGCCAGGGGAGAGTCAAGTTTTAGGACACTGGCTCACCTGGATCTCTGGGCTTAGAGCCATTTCCTCATATAAATCTCTACTTTCTTTGCTGACAACTCCAGTCTACATTTTATTTGACTTTTACGCATGCAGGCAAATAAATCCCTCCAGTCTAGTAACAGTGACAGAAAGACTCTCACATTGTTCTGGTACATTTTTTCCTTGGCTGCACCTCTGAGTGCTCCGTGCTGTCCCCTGGCAGTGCCGGTAGCTGGAAGGTGCCTTCAAGGCCTAAAGCAACTCTGCTGTGGGGGAAGCTAGCAACGTCTCTCCTGCCAGCCCTGCTGAGGCCAGGCTACACCTGCTGCTGATAATTCCTAAGTGTGGGACTTGAACATATTACTTAAATTTACTGGGCCTCAGTATGCTCATAACTAATTTACTAACATGCCATAAAGTTCAACTAAGCTAACATTAACCTTATTTCAAAAATTATAAATGAATGTATGAGCAATCAGTATTTTATCCTTGTCACTCTAAATTTGTTTATGCAAATATACTATTTTATGTGATGACATTAAATAGTACCCTAACCTCGCTAACCAACTTTTAAAAGATATATCATGCTTATTTCCAATGGAGGTAGAACATTTTCCTCTACCCTTCCAAGTTCTTTAGTTCTAATGATCAAATCTACATGAAGCAGATTAGCCAAAGAAAAACTTAAAACTTAAAACATGTATATCCCTGTAGATATGGGAGAGACTCAGGGACACTGAGTAACTTGCCAAAATGGCAGAAACCATCACCTTAAATACCACCTTGGGCTAAAATCATAAAACATTATTGGAGGTAAGGAGTCAGTTACAGGAAGTTACCAGGAAAAACACATTAAACAAAAGTAAGGTTGTTATGCAGATAAGTTATTATCTTCTGTATTCAAGAGGAAGGTAATTATAAGAATTAATTACGTTACCATTCCAAAGTCCATGTGCCTCATGCTTCACTAGGCCCAAACTCAAAATGTCAGTGAAGGTGCTAAGCAAGACGATGGAAGTCTTAGTGATACCTCAAATCTATTTCAAGAAAATACAGAGTTCAAGCTTCTTTTCTGCCAAGGGAAGGGGAATGGGAGGGACAATGGGTGAGTGACAACTGCAGATATCTGGGTGCCAGACTGGTTGATGTGAGTCCTCTTAGTGGTTTCTGCAAATCTCTGATAAACAATACATACCTTCCTTACCTCCTCAGGCCTCAAGAAGAATTCCTCTAATAATTAGCATGTCTGTAGGCAAAACTATGCGGGAACTATTGGCCTGAAGGCCTTAGGAGCAAAGTAGGCTTGAACAAGATGAAGTCAGAGAAACTGGGCAATTACACTTTGGAGATCCAGGTGTATTAGATAACATACCTCAAAACTGAAGCTGGTAACTATATTTAAAGCCTCCTAATGATGGCCTGGTTGTCTCACTTTCCCCCCTTCTCTATTTAGCACTAAAACTAATCTAAAATGCGTTCAGCTGGTTTGACTACTAAAACCATTGGGACAAATGAAGTTTGACATGTTAACTGCGTCAGAGCAAATTCATCTACATATCTCTACTTCAGCCCTTTATAGGTCAGGTAGTACTATCAGCTTTTATAAATATTGTATTCGTTCTTGCATAAATTTATTTCAATAATGACATTGTCCTCAAGTTTCTCTCATATAGTTTGGGGGTTTTAGGGAGGTGTGTAATGTTCTGTGGTAAATGTTAATGCTAACTTTGTTAAATAATAAATTCTGAGGCAATTTTTTAGGTTTTCTAAAGAAAAAACAAGAAACTTAATACTGATATTTATGAAAAAGAAGTTAAATATTATAGAAGATTAAATTTGGGTCACCAGATTTAGCCTTTGACATTATTTACGCGTATATTTTTCTCTTTCTCCTTCTGTGTAAATGGCAGGTATACCTACACATGCCTTAAATTTTGTGAATAATCATTGTATGTCTAGCTGGTATCACTTTATAATTTATAATAAATTATTCTTTCATCATTAACTATTCTTAATTGTTATTTATTTGTAAAAGCAAGTAATCTAAAATATAAGAGATTAAAGTTTATAAAAATTAATATTTATATCAAGTACATAAATCTCTTTTTAATACATAATTCCCTTAGAGCACACACCAACTATATAATTAGCTTAATCTTACTTCTGCTATGTTATGAATCTCTTGTGGTAGATATTTTTTCTATGGCATATTTGCAAATATATAACTAGGCTTACTTTCTGCAGTATTTAAATGCATGGTGAAATTATTTTATAAGTATACCATCACGTCCAAAACTTGTTATTATGCTAATTTAAGACATTACTTTCTATTTAAATTGTATAATTTGAGACCAAAATAGTCCTTGTCTTCTGTTTATTAGGAAAGGAGACTAATAAGAGATATAAGGCAGAATTAAAACTGGAATGTGGTGCTCAAGAAAAATTTAAAACATTTTTAAATGAAGGCACACATTTCAATCCAGTTCACTATTTAAATGGCCTCATGAGCTTTGAAAAAGTCATCTCATATTAGTTAAGTGAGAGAAGGAGTACTATGGGAAGACCCTTGAATATGCAAATTAACCAGTATTAATTAGCTCCAGCAGCCATATATTTTAAGTTTAAGTGTTAGAACTTAGCTAAGGCAATAAGACCAAATCAGGTCTTAGTAATTTGCATTTTTATAGTTCTTCCTAAAGCATTCTAGGATTGACTGTTATAGCCAAGAGAGGGCATCAACTAGAATGTAAAACGCACTGCACTTTAGGCTATACTTTTAAGTATGATCCCATGTCGATTCTCAAGATTTCTGCTTAAACTGGTAATATTTTAATAAGGCATACTCTTTTCTATGTTGTTAAATGATGGTAAATAGCATCTCTGCAATCAAGTGACATTTAAGACTGACAGGAATATTTCATTTCCTTTGGAACCTGCTCCTTTTCCCTAGCTTTTCATCCTCGCTGTCCCCTTATGGCACACACCAAAGCCTACTTTAAAGACATATTAAACTCAGTCCCAGCATCAAAGCACACAAGAAGCCAGGGCTGAAACTGGCTTTAAATTGTCCTAATTTGTTTTTAACCGTGTTGCTCAGATGTTCCTGGTGGGTCACACTCAGATATCTCTGATGGAGTGTTATCCTACACATAGAGAATTTGAAGCCATTGAGAACAGTATTTCACTTTCACCTGGGCTATCTCAAGGATTTAGAGAAAACTTGCTTGAAAAGGTTCATTTCATAAAGGTCAAAAATAATTCTGCCTCACTCGGTCCTGCTGCATGATTGTTGAATGATCATTCTCTCCTCGAGGGTCCTGGCGAGTGCATAGGGGCAATAATCAGTATTTAGGCATCTCAAAAGGATAGTGTTAAGAGGCTGCGATGCTCTGTTCCAGACAATTTTCAGGAGTGTAAGTCCTTCGCGGAGATTTCAAAGGATGGAGTTTCTTAAACTGTATCTTGAAGGGCTTATTTCATCCTACATTATTTTCACCATACTTTAAAGCAGACTCTTTAGCTCAGAGACCCTTATAAGTGTGGCCTCATTTCCCACATATTCAGTCCAATTTACTGCTGATGGGATAAGGTTAAGCCAACTGCATTTCACAGTGCACATTGCCCAGGATAAATATCAGTCACTGAAAAGGTAATAGGGTCATGAGAAGCACAATTCTAAAAGTGATACAGAAGAGGAATTAGCAATGAGCCATAACTTCAATGCACTCGTTGCATTATGCAGATTGTAGATTATGCTATTCCAGGTAATTTCTTTTCAACAAGCTCATTGAAGCCTACGACAGAGACCTTTGCCACTCTTCAAGTCACACTGGAGCTTTCAACATCATATAACTATTATTTTCCATGAAAGTTTTTTTTTTTTTTTTTTTGATGGCTTAAATTACCATTTCATTTGGTTCTTTTCTGATGAAGACTGCTATCCTTTATCTTACTGACATAGGACAGATTGTTGGAAATTCTTAAGGGGTGTCACAAAACTGACTGAGCATAGAGACAATATAAAGAGAAGGTCCATTCTGATGAGCTGCAGTGAGTGCTTCACTTCTTTTGGTAATAGGGAGCTGATAGCATAATTATCTCAATCTAATTCTAGTAAAACTCATCGTGTCTTAGTGACTGTAAAGCCAGCTGCTATATTCCATCACTAATTATTAACTTCATATTAAAATAAGCTAAGGTTTTTGGCTTAATCATAAAGGAAACATGCCTGATTCTTGACAATAATGACAGTTAAAGTAGTAATCCAACCATAACCCTTAAGAATTTCATGCAAATATTATATCCCAGTATCAGTCCATTATTGAATTAAGAAAGAAGCACTGACCACTATGAAATAAATGTGACTCTGAGGTACTAGTCTCAAAATTCAGTAATAGTATTAAGTCCCAAATATACATACATCTTTATTGGAGCAAACAGCTGATTTCTGTGCTCCAATGCCAAAGGTTTCTGTATAGGAAGTCATTATTTTCTCCAAAGTTAAGAAAGCCTAAGAATTTTAATTTATTAAACTTATTTAAAATAAATGTCCTGCCCTGGCTGGTGGCTCAGTGGATCAGTGCCAGCCTGCAAACCCAAAGGTCGCTGGTTCGATTCCTAGACAGGTCACATAACCAAGTTGCAAGCCAGGTCTCCAGCCAGTTCCTTAGCTGGAGGCAGGTGAAAGGCAACCATACATTGATGTTTCTCTCCCTTTCTTCCTCCCTCCCTGCCCTTCTCTCTGAAAATAATGAATACAATCTTGAAAAAATAAAAAATAAAATAAAATAATAATAAAATAAAAATAAAATAAAATAAATATCCTATAAATAAAACAGTAATGTTTATAAAGCAGGTGGCAATTTTTAAAAAATTATTGAAATAAAGAGAAAGATAGACAATTTTTCAGAATCCAGCTATTTCATTCATTTAAGGATACAGTGAGTCAATTCCTTTTTCATTTGCTAGCCTAAGAGTTTAAGACATAAGTGTGTCTTTTTGTAAACTATTTTAATTTTGTGGAGCACAACCTCTCTACCAAAGAACCACCAATATACTAGCTTATGTCAAAGGAGATAAACTATTTTTCTTCAAATTATCTATTATAGCTACTATTTTAACCAGGTTGGAGTGCAATTTACCTGCATCATCTCCTGCTTAAAAAGTAATTTCTGTCACGAAAGTGTTGTTAATGTTAAATCCCAACATTCTAACATCAAGATTCTAATTTGAAGCTTTGAGGATGATTCTATATATTTTCCCAGCACTTTCTATCTATACTCTCTCTGTCTCACCACCTTATTTATTTCACTGGCTTATATTATAGTATTAGTATCAGTACGCAAGTCTACAAGACACCAACTGTAAAATCAGTGGCAAGCTGAAATGCCACTTCTTGCCTGAGAGTTCTGATATTCACTGTCCTCTCATCAGTGAATTTATGGTCCTCAGCTTATAAATGACTTTGCTATATTTCTCTTATTTCCTGCTGCAATTTCTGGAAACAGATAAACTTTAAAGTAAAATCATTTGCATTAGCTCATTTTCACAGGAACACATTTATTTTCAGAATGACATAAAGTAGTCTGTGGTGCTTGTCATAACCATTTAACCATATTCTTTTACTTTAAAAAAGTAAACTTACTTTTTTAAAAAATAAACTTTACTTTAAAAAAGTAGTACCATGCAAGTTTTTGACTTTTGCTTTTTAACAGTAATATTATACTTATTTTCCAGTTTAAAATTATATAAATAGTAAAAGAAAGTTTATGCAAAATCAAATACACAGTAATATGCAGAAAAAAGTAAAAAAAAACACACCTGAGCCCTGGCTGGTAGCACAGTGGATAAGGCGCCAGCCTGGGAACCCAAATGTCGCAGGTTCGATTCCCCAGCCTGGGCATATAACAAGGTTGCAAACCAGGTCTCCAGTCAGGTCTATGGCTGGAGGCAGGTGAAAAGCAACCATACATTGATGTCTCTCTCCCTCTCTGCCTCTCTCCCTTCCCCTCTTTCTAAAAATAATGAAATAAAATCTTTAAAAAAAAAAAATCACACCTGATTTGTTAGTGGTTGTTAACTTGTTCAATAACCATAGTTTTATGTAACTATGTATGCATATAATCATTACATTTAAATATTTTAAGTAATTCACATCAATAATATCTAATATTTACTTTCTTTAATGATATCTTTTAAATAGTATCTTCATACTTTTAAAATATTGTAAGAAAACAGTTGTGCTTATAAAGAATCTAGACATTCTCAGATACTACATTATAAGTGAAACCCTATTACAATTACATTTTCTATCTAATCTGATTCAGAAAAACATAAATAATTTTGCCTTCTTGATTTTCTCTAACAATATTATTCAACTATTAATTGCTCAAGTATTAATTCCAATAATTTGTTTATAGATTGATTTGTATCTTATGTACAAACAACCAAAACCCCTTCAAATAATGATAGACTTTGGTTTCAATGTTTTTTTCTTTTAAGTTGTTTTTCCAGACTGGCTAAGACTTCCCAGGCTGAATAAAAGTGGTAATAGTAGACTTTGATATTGTATTGATAATATTTTCAAAGGTTTTAAGTATATTCAAGTTATCATAATTATCTGCTAGTATGAGAATAACATAATTAGTGTGGAAATGACATTTCCTAATATTTCTATTACTAAACTAGTAAACTCCCGGGTTGATTGAACTTCATCATGATATACTATTTCTCTAAGACATAGGGGTGTTCTATATATGAATATTTAAAGAACAGGCGTTGTATTTTTTTGCAAATTTTTGGGTATCATTTTGTCTGGATTGGAATCAAAGTCAAATGTGTTGCATGCAATAAATTGTAAAAAGACTTGCAGTTGGGTACTAAACAGTGATAAATAAGTTTCCGTGGTCTAAAACCATTTCTAGAATCTAATGAAATCTATTTAAAGCTTCCATGTTGGTGAATCTGGGCAGGTACTGGGAGAGTGGAACACCAGGAGTGAGCTTGGGAATTCCTCTCTCCTTCATACATACAAGTGTACTCTTCTATCTGACTGGTTTTTAAGTTCTATCCTTTTATAATGAAATGGTAATCTAGTAGAAGAAGAAGAAGTAGAAAAAGGAAGAAATATATGCACTTAGCAGTTAAAAAACAACTGCATGAACAAACACAAATATTTTAATACACACTGAGAGGGTTTATTGCCCTTCTAGAGATCATCTGTTGGCCCATAAAGGTACTGATCACGTTCCTAGAAAAGTGTCTTATCTCAGTTCAAGGATATAAAAGTAAACTCATGGTATAAACTCATGATAAACTCTAGAGTCTATCATTATTACTCATGTCTAATAATAAGTAAATATTAAGGTTTTATTTTTCATCCATCATTTAATGGCATAAAGGTATTCTTAAAAAACAGCAAGAACGAAGTTAAAAACATTGTAGAAAAATGTTCTTAAGAACAAAATATTTAGGAAAGAAAAAAAAGACTAATAAAAATACTGAGTCACAGAAAATGCAAATTAATACAACATAATATTATTTTTTGATCAAGGATACTGAACATTTCTATAATATTTAGTGTTGTAAGGGAAAGGCAAATGGTAATTTCAATGTTAATGATGGAACTATAAATCACTTATCTTTACAACTTTTTATGTTTCCAATAACCATCAAACTTTTGACCCACAATTCATCTGTACTAAAAATATATGAACAAGCAATTCATTGCATCCAAGTCTGTAATAGTAAAAATTGTGTATAACTTAAAATTCCTTTTATAAATAGAGAATGATATAATGAAATAGTGAGCAATAATTTTAAAGGAAGGCATATAAACATAGAATTATTCTATAGATATTAAGATCTTGAAGGGGTAGTACAGGCCCGCCCAAGATGTGACACTTGACATGTAGATTATTTTGAGCTTTTAGGCAATCAAGAAATTATGGGCTTAAGATAAATTTACCTTTCCTTTAAAGATTTCAAAGTTGAGGTTGTTCCCATAATAAGAGTCATCACCAGAAATAACTTTTTTACGACCTATGTATATGGCAGGGCAAATTTCTAATTAACAATCACCTGGTCTTCTTATTGTCCTGAGAATTACCACCCTTCACCTCTCATGTATATAGAATCTCACACTCCTGTATTTGAGGTTCCCATATGCATGTATATAAAATAACCACATGCATGGTTATTTTTCTCTTGTTAATCTGTCTCATGCAGATTTACTTATTAGACTGGCCAAAAAAATCCACAAGGAAAGGGGAAATTTTCTTCCTCTCCCATAGTTGGCATAGTCAGCAAGATAGCTTACTTCCTCCTGAGCATTGCTCACCTCCAAGCTACTACAGTAGAAAGATCCTAGCACAAGCCAGCAAAAAAAAAAAGAATCCTTAAATCAGACTCCTGGATCTCTAACTTCAGTTTGTTGCAAACAGAGTAGTGAGATTCCCCCTTCTTTAAATGAGTGAAAAGAACCTAGAAAAGTAAAAAAACCCAATTCTTTCTGCTCCACAATACATATGACATTGGGTATTAAGTAAAAAGGCAAGCTTCACAATAATATTTAGTGGTTTTCATTAAGGCAAAATATGTAAATATATACATATATTCATGAATATAAGGTTATAATTTAAAAGGTATGAAAACACAAAAACATATTAACAATATTTATATGTGGAGAAGCAAATAAAGTAGTAGATGTAGGGCTACCATGAAGGCAAACTATATGTTGTACATTTTCTGTACAATTTGACATTTTTTTAATTAAGTTATTATTGTTGTATGACAGTTGTCTCATTATTTGCCCCATTGCTCTCCCCTGCCCCACCTACCCCATTCACTCTCCCACAGTCAATCCTCACATGTCATCCATGTTCATGGGTCATTTATACTAGTTCCTTGACTAAACTCTTCCCCTTCTTTCCTTCTTTCTCTCCCTCCCCTCTCCCCTCTAGTCACTGTCAGTGTATTCTTTGCTTCCATGCCTCTGGTTCCATTTTGCTTGTTTGTTTGTTTTGTGCATTGGATTCCTGTATTAGGTGGGCTCATATGGTATTTGTCTTCCACTGACTGGCTTATTTCATTAAGCATAATACTCTCCAGTTCCATCCATGTTGTTGCAAAAGGTAGGAGTTTCTTCTTTCTTTCTGCTTTGTAGCATTCCATTGGTAAATGTACCACAGTTTTTGATCCAATCATCCACTGATGGGCACTTGGTTTGTTTCCAGCACTTGGCTATTGTAAATAGTGTTGCTATGAACATAGGGTTGCATGAATTCTTTTGAATTGGTGTTTGGGTATAATCCTAACAGTGGAATTGCTGGATCAAAAGTCAGTTCCATTTTTAGTTTTTTGAAGAAATTCCATACTGTTTTCCATAGTAGCTTCACCAGTCTGCATTCCCACAAACAGTGCACTAGGGTTTCCTTTCCTCCACTTCCTCACCAGCACTTGTTTGTTGGTTTGTTAATGATTGCTATTCTGACAGGTGTGAGGTGGTGTCTCATTGTGGTTTTAATTTGCATCTCTCTGATAATTAGAGATATTGAGCATCCTTTCATATGCCTATAGGTCCTTTGTATGTCATCCTTGGAGAAATGCCAATTCAGGTCCTCTGACCTTTTTTAAATTGGGCTGTCTGTCTCCCTGGTGTTGAGTCATATACGTTCTTTATATTTTTTGGAGATCAAATCCTTATCTGAGGTATCATTGTCAAATACATTTTCCCATGTTGGTTAGTTCCCTTTTCATTTTGCTAACATTTTATTTAGCTGAGCAAGAACTTTTTAGTTTGATGAAGTCCCATGTGTTTATTTATTCCTTTATTTACCTTGCCCTAGAAGAAATATTGATGAAAATACTGCTGCATGGGATATCTGCAATTTTACTGCCTAAGTTTTCCTCTAGGACTTTCATGTATTCCAAAAAATCCAAGAAGAGGGAAGACTCCCAAACTCTTTCCATAAATCCAGTATTCTTCTAATTTCAAAACAAGGACAAGACACAACAAAGAAATAAAACTACAGGCCAATATCACTGGTGATGCTAAAACCATTAACAAAATATTGGCACACTGTATCCAGCAATACAATTCAACATTTTAAACAAATGCACAGTTAGTTATACTTCATGTAGTTAATAGCACATTAAAAAGTAGAAAAATGAGATAAACCTCACTTTATTATTTTCTGCAATGTTCACTTTTACTCTTTTTTTGACTATTGCTCTGCCTTATATACAATAATATGTAGAAATAAATTTAAAATAATAAACCAATTAATACTAATGCTACAGAATATTATTACTATAGCTTTTATACACTATTTTAAATATATAAATTACTTATAGTTTTAAACATACTTTAGATATTGAGAATATTTCTATATTTTCGAAAATGTGGCTGGTTAAATTAGAGGAAAGCATTATTTTAACATGTTAAAGGTCTTCATTTTATATATACTCTGAAAAAAAATAAATCTTCTAACTTCAAGAAAATCACTTTTCTGTATCAGAAAAAACTTTTTATTTAATTGCTCTGCAGTTGTGTGTGTGTGTGTGTGTGTGTGTGTGTGTGTGCAGAATCAAATGGGGTATGATTCTGCTCATAAAATATAGAATTACAGAAAAGCCAAAGACCCAAAGACCCCACTTTGCAATATATTTGAGAAATCTGACCTAAATTCAGGCTCTCAATTCTCTTTAAAATTAGCTACACTTTAAGGAGCAGATTGGTCTAAATCTGGAAAAAATAAAGGCTTTAGGCCATTGACACACTGAAAGTGTATTTATTTAATATCACTCAGTAGAACAGCTTTCTGCATTACAAATTAATTAGCAAATGCAGTTAATTTTCAATCTATTTTTAAGACTTAATTAAGTCTTTGTCTTTGTTTTCAATATTACTTGGTCTCTAGAAATAAAATTATGGGAAGATTAGTCTCTCTCTAAGATTATTATGAATGTGAATAATTAGCTCTGCTATCATGCATTATATACATGTTAGACTTTTCCTTAATTGAATTTTTTACCATTACTGTAAATACACTAACTTAATTTGTTCTAAAGTGTCTTATTAAATAGTCCAAAGATGTTGACTTATTATAGAAGCGAATCAAATGTTTAAACCACATTTTAGTTTAAAAAAGGAAATAAAAATAAGATAATTTTCTGCTATACTTCTCTTTTTCTTTTTATATAATTTTAAACTTATAATAATATTGTAAGAACTGATTCAAAAAATCCTAAATAACCTATACTCCCATTGACCAATTATTTACATTTTGTTTCATTCTTACCTATCTTTCTCCTGCTTCCCTCTTCTCTCTTCTCCCCTCCCCTTCTTTCCCCTGCTTTTCCTATCCCTTCCTTCGCCATCTTTCTTGTTCTCTTTTCTTCTGCTTCTCCCTCTCCCCCTCTCTCTCCTTCTCCTTCTTAGCATTCTTGCTCTCACTCTCATTCTCGCTCTCTCTTGTTTTTTTGGGCTATAATTGCACATATGTTTGCCTGCTTGATGTTGCCTGACAAGTTACATTATCTACTGTTTAAAATATTTTTTAATTTAATCTTTATTGTATTTTCCCATTACCATTTAGCTTCCTTATACCCCTTTTCCCCCAGCAACCACCAAACTGTTGCCCATGTCCATGAGTCCTTTATGCTTTTTGCTCAGTTCCTCCACAACTTAACTTCCTACCTTTTCTCCATTTATTAGTCTGTCCCCACTTTCCTTGTTAGTTCAGTTTGTTCATTAGATTCCACATATGAACAAAATCATATGGTATTTGTCTTTCTCTGACTGGCTTATTTCAATTAACATAATGCCTATCCATACTGTCATAAAAAATAAAATTTTCTTCTTTTTTATGGTTAAGTAGTACTCCATTGTGTAAATGTCCCATAGTTGTTTTATCCACTTGTCTAGTGATGGACATTTTGCTGCTTCCATATCTTGGTGATTGTAAATAACATTGCTATGAACATAGGGACACTTATGTTCTTTCAAATTAATGTTTTGGGTTCCCTCAGATAGATTCCAAGAAGTGGAATAGTTGGGTCAAAAGGCAGATCCACTTTTAATTTTTTGAGATATCTTCATACTGCTCTCCACAGTAGCTGCACAAATCTGCATTCCCACCAATAGTGCAAAATGGTTCCCCTTTCTCCACAACCTTGCCAGTGCTTGTTTGTTGAATTATTGATGATAGCCATTCTGACAAGTATGAAATGATATCCCATTATGGTTTTAATTTGCATTTCTCTGAATGATTAGTACTGTTGAACATCTTTTCATATGTCTATTGTCCATCTGTATGTCCTTTTTGGATAAATGTCTATTCAGGCTGTATATGATAAACCTACTGCCAGCATCATAATCAATGGGCAAAAACTACAATGTTCCCTTTAAGACTGGGAATAAGACATGGATGTTTGCTTTCACCTCTCTTATTCAACATAGTACTAGAAATTCTGGCCACAGCAATTAGACAAGAAGAAGAAATAAAAAAAAACATCTAAATTGGAAAGGAAGACATGAAACTGCCATTAGTTGCAGATAACAAAATACTGTACATGGAGAACCCCAATGATTCTACCAAGAAACTATTATTAGAACTGATAAATTAACTCAGCAAGGATACAAAATTAATATCTAGAAATCAGTTGCATTTTTATATTCCAATAACAAACTAGCAGAAAGGCAAATTAAGAAAAAAATCCCATTCACAATTGTTAGAAAAATGATAAAATACCTTGGAATAAACCTAACCAATGATGTGAAAGACCTGTACTCAGAAAATTATAAGACAGTAAAGAAAGAAATTGAAGAAGATACAAATAAGTGGAAGCAAATACCATATTCATGGGTAGGAAGAATTAACATAACTAAAATGCCCACTCTATCCAAAGCAATCAATAGATTCAAACTAGTGAAAAAAATCCTTCTTTCAAGGATTATCTAACCTCCAGTTCTGTCTGATTTAGGTTGTTTTTCAGAACTGTCAGTAGTTATATTTTCAGAGTTGTATTCTATAGTTTTTAATTCCTATCTATAAGAAAATGTTATTCATGTAAGTTACTACAATATTCTCTCTTAAAATTTGTCATAATTAATCAAATTTGTTTTCAATTGTGCATGCATTTGAGACACTGAACACTAATTTTGTAAATATTTTGTGCAAGGTTTTACTTCAACAGATGAACTGCAAAAAATTAGGCTTTAAATTTTTGATACCAAAAGAGTAATGAAATAAAATACAAACTCAACATAGAAATTATTGTACCATCTACTTTTGGAATCATTATGAACTATGTGAGGTGAGTACTGTCATTTTAATGAAAAGTAATTGTTTTTCAGGAGTTGAGTATCTTACCCAAGGTCACAAGATGCTAGATTTTACCCAAAAAGGATTACTTCATAATTCTAGAATAACCTAAATGTGTTAAAGCTTCTATTAAAAAATAAAAAAACTTTTTTTCTTTTAGAAATATAGCTCCATTTATTTTAAAGTAACTATATCTGAAATCTTTTAGAAATTCCAAATTAAAAACTTATTGACAAAAAGAAGCAATATTGGTTTCTTTTTTAGGGTTTGTTGTTATTGTTATTTTTGTCTGTCAAACACTGTGGAAGCCAAATGAAATAACCTTTGTCACTAAATAAATATGAAAAATTAGTTATTCTTTCAAATTCAGAATAAAGTTTTTATTCTTCTAAATTTAGTCTGAAGCAGCCCTCAATTTAAATTAATGTAATGTTTAGAATATTGGTGTCAAATTGAAGAAATTAATAAGGTGATTCATTATCTAGTTCTTAAGCTAATTCTTATCCAAAGTTTTAGAATTAATTGTGACTTATTTGAAAATTATTTTATTGGATTCTTGAATGGAATTTCTCTATATCAGCAAATATAGGATCTGGTTAAAAAATAATCTCTAGATTTCCACACCTGCTTACCATAGAAAAACTTCCCATCCACAAACTCATTGACTGTCAGAAGGTTTAGTTGTCACTTACCTGAGCAAACAAAACCATTCAGAAATTGATAAAGTTAAAATTGAATACGTTAGGCCTCTTTTATCGGAGACAAAGGCTCAATGAAATTTTATATCCTCTCTTTCCTACACACACACATACACACACACACACACATACTCATATACATACACACAAATACACAGTATCATATAAGCTATATGGATTTAATTCTAGTACTATAAAATAAATCAGAGGAGGTAGCGATTCATTTTACTTGTGAACATCACCATGGCAACATTTTAAAAAAGGTTTTGTTTATTATTTTTACAGAGAGGGGAAAGGATAGAGGCAGAGAGGGAGAGAGACATCAATGCATGGTTACCTTTCACCAGCCTTCCAGCTACAGACCTGGCTGGAGTCCTGGCTTGCAACCTGGTTATGTGCCCTGGCTGGGGAATCAAGCCATTGACCTTTGGGTTCGCAGGCCAGCACCTTATCCACTGTGCCATCAGCCAGGGCTAAGGCAACATTTTAATGAAGGTTTTAAAAAGAGGGATTTGATGATAAAGGAAAGGACATGTATGACTATTCTATGCAGAAGGAATAACATGAAATATGTTATGAAGTTATTGATGAACTATCAGAATTTGAAGCTTCAAATATTTGCCTAAATACAGGTTGTATAAGGTAGATGAGGCAGGACCTAATGCTGGAAATACAAAATGAGATGACACTATGAAGGGCTTTGAATGCTACCCTAAGGTGTTTAAAAATTTTCCCAGAAGCTACGGGACACCATCTCAGCATAGCTTTGTTAATTTTTTTCCAAAATGAAAAAAAGATTTAGAGTTGGTATTTTTAACTGTAAGTGTGGTATATTTTTGGTTAAAAAGCAAAATACCATAAAATATACATGAGAAATAAATGTCTAAAATGAGACCAATAGCAGCAATGTTTACATTTATAGAGACTATCTATATAACATAAAAGACCTTTGTAAATCCTTTTAGAACTTGCTAAATATTTAATAAGTTTTATAAGAAATGTTAAAAACTTTCAAAAGACAGATAAATCTCATTCTACTCTTTCTCCATTCCTACAAGTTCATTGCCCAGAAATTTCAAATCTGATACATAATTTCAAAACTGGCTCTATACACAAAAGGATATTATATATCCTTTAAAAACACATTTTAGTATATCATAAACATGTAAAGTGAAACACTAAACTACACTATGCCTTGCTTTTTCACATAACAATTTATCCTGAAAAGTATTGAATATTAAATAAAAATATGTTTTAAAGTAGAGATAGAAGGTGAGAATAATGTAAGGACATGAATTATTCATTTTGCTTGTCTTCCTAATTTTCTAACTAATTTGTTTTATGTTTACATTATAAACAAAGTGTAATGCTTCTGGTAATTTTACTGTTTTGAATTTATTGAGCATCCTTTGTCAATAATATGACTTTTATGGGTACTTGAAAAATGTAAATTCTGTACTTTGCTGAGCTATATCATTTAGATCAATATAAGCCATAAGGTTATTTAAGTCTTTTATATTTTTTATCATTTTATCTATTACAGGCTGACAGAGGTCCATACTAAAGATTTTTTTGTCTTATGATTTTTAATGCAATTATTTTGTATATAGATCATGAATGTAACATTTTCATCATGGATTAAATCTTTATTTTATAGTCTGGTATGAATGTAATATAATGTTTCTGGTCTTCAGTTTCCTGTTCTTTCACTTTCAAACTTTTTGAGTTACTTCATTTTATGTCTCCTCTATATAGCAAGTAGTTGGGTTCTGCTTGATTATTTAATGTGGGTATATTTTTTCTTAATAGATAAGCAAATCTCATGTATATTTATGGATATAAAATTAATGTTTGGTTTAGCTTTTCCAGCTTAATTTATGTTATTTCTTAAGCATTTATATTTTATTTTCTTTCTCAATAAGGTTTGTGTTTCCATTACTGTGTATGTTTACTTCTGATCATTTTTAAAGTTTATACTCTTTTAAAGCACTTGTGATCCTTTATAACTGTAATTTATTTAGTGGAATTAATCTATTTCCTTACCAGTGCCTATTGATTTCCCTGCTGCAAGTGATGTTGAAATTTCAATAGATCTACTTTCTTCCATCTTTGTAATCACCTTTGCTTCACAGTATGCTGTTAATTATATAATCTATGGCTTTTCTGGAGGTTATCTTCATACACTTAAACACATATATACCTCTTACTAATTTACTAAATATGCCTAATACATCTTTCCTCCCCAACATACATTTTCCTTTACCTGAAATTGCTCCCCATCCACAGATTTGTCTCGGCAATGCAGTTGCAAAGATGGTGAATTATTTTAGTTACCTCAACTTCCTTTGTGATATCCTAGTATGAAATAAATGTGAGGGAATTTTCTGTAGCAGCTCTCAACCTTGAAGCAAATCCACTTTTCCAAGTAAGAGATCACTGACCTTAGACCTCAGGGGAAGTCTACCTTCAAGAAGCCATTGTCCAAAAACCTTTCCCTAAAATCTGCACCAGCACACATGCTTTAGGCATTCACCCTCATTCTTGTATTATCTTCACTACAATAGAATTTTTTTTTCTCAAAATGGGTTAAAATTTCAATGTAAGGCCCGAAAAACTCCTAGAAGCAAACATAGGGTAAAAGCTTCTTGACATTAGTCTTGGCTATCATTGTATGGGCATGACACTGAAGCACAAACAATTTTAAAGCAAAAATCAACTAGTATAACCATGTTAAACAAAGAATCTGAAGAGAAACTTTTAAGAAGAGATATTTAAATGGCCAACAGTTCCATAAAAAAGCACTTAACATCACTAATCATCAGGGAAATGCAAATTAAAACCACAATGATATATATAGCCAGAACTGCTATAATCACACAAACAAGAGATACATGCTGGCAGGATGCTGGGGCAGAAAGAAACACAGGCACTGTTGGTGGGAATGTAATGGTCCAGTCACTACGGAAAACAGTATGGAGTTAAGGAAATAATAATTTTATTATTTTAAGGAAATAATAAAATTAGAAGTATAAAATCCAGCATTCCACATAAGGGTATACATACAAAGAAAATGAAGTCACTATTCCAAAGAGATATTTATACTCCTCCATGTTTTTTGCATCATTATTTACAATAACCTAGACATGGAAACAACATAATTGTTCATAAACGGATGACAGGGTTAAAAACATGGTATATACACATATATAATACATTATTCAGCTATTAAAGAAAGGAATCCCTGCCATTTGCAATAAAATAGATGGGCCTGTAGGATGTCGTGCTAAGTAAAATAAGTCAAACAGAGAAGAAAAGATACTGTATAATCTTGTGGGTATGTGAAATTAAAAAAAAAGAAAACCTTTGCAAGGGGTCAGGGGAGGGATAAAGTGATGGGGAAATTGATGAAGGTGGTTAAATGGTATAGACTTCATTACAAAATAAATAAATCTGGGGATGTAGTGTACAACATCATAACTACCATTAAAAAGACTAAATTATATATTGGAAAGTTGCTAAAAGAGGAGATCCTAAAAGGTCTCATTACAAGAAAAATTTGTGAGATGATGAGGTGCTATATGTGAAAGTAACTATTGTGGCGATCATTTTGGTTTATATACATATGTGTATATCAAATCATTACATTGTATACCTTAAACATACTCAATTTTGCATGTCAATTATATTTTAATAAAGCTGAGATTTAAAAAAAGAGGCAACTACAGTTTTATAACAACAGAAAATAGAAATCTGCCCACCAAATCCCTGGGATAGACTGATTTGACCCTCAATGTCATGTCAGCACCATTTCTGGGGATGGGAAGAGACTGAAATTAGTCGGGGTGGTCTGATTCTATGTCCAAGGTGTGAGAGGTCAGTTAGTAGTCAGTGAGCAAAGAGGAACGCTGAATAAAAATTATATCTGATGGGAAATAAAGAACTGAAAAATTGGGGCTATCCATGTTTGTTGATTTGATTTATATTTTCTCTAAATTAAACAAATGAGTAATTTGTCCCTTGATAGATTGTTGGATAAAGGTGTGGTACATATACAATAGCATACCACCTAGCCATAAGAAAAGATGAAAAAACTGCTATTTGCAACAACATGGGTGGATCTTGAAAATAACATACTAAGCAAAATAAGTCAGACAGAATAAATTAAGAATCATATAATTTTACTCATAAGTGGGATATAAAACTGAAAGCAATAAATGAACAAATGAGGAAAACAGACAAACAAAAACTCATATACTCAGACTATAGCATGGTGATTAGCAAAGGGAAGAGGGTAGGGGAACAGTAAATGGTAAAGAGGTGCAAATACATGATGATAGAAGATGGTTTGTCTTTGGTTGGTGGGCAAACATGCAATATGAAGATCATGCATCATAGAAATGTACATTTGTAATCTATATGATCTTATTAACCAGTGTTACCCCAACAGGTCCAATTAAAAAAATAATAATATATGTATATATATTTTAATGAGCAGGCATTAAAAAACTAAATACAGGTTTGTAATCACCATATATACTACACATTATTAGATTTCTTCAGAAACTTACCCTTTTAGTAATATATATATATGTCTATATATATATTCAATACATTAATTTGCCATTATTTCTGTTACTAAATTGTTTTTCTAGAGTAGTTGGCATCCCATTATATTGCTAAGATAAATATAAAATGTATTTTATATACAGCATTGAATAATTTTAAGCAAATTAGTGCTTAGAATTATTTGTAAAATTATCTCATTGGATTGAAGTTAATTGGCTATGCTTGTTTCATGATTCATACACTTCTTCCTTCAATACACAACAGGATACAAAGCCCTTAACACTGGAAAAATGTGCCAATTCCTAGAAAAAATTACCTTCCACTAAAACATGGAAGCAAAATTTATCAGCAACCAAGTCATGACTAGAAGATAACTGTGTCATATTTTCCAAGCATAGGAATGTCAGGTTTTAAATAGCAATGCCTAGTATTTCCTGAGTCTGCCTATCTTGACTTTCCATTACAATTGTAAGATGACAATTAAAATGATGAGTGACAAAAAGTCATACTACCAAACACCATAACTAATGGCCTATTCCCAGGATCTAGGAAGACTTTACACTGCTTGCAAAATCAAATATATTGGATTGAGAAAATCAGTAAAGATCACATATTTATTACTTTATGTCAAAGAGCCTTATTAATTTTCTGCACAAAAGTAGAAAGGTGCACTATAAATTGCCTAATTCTCTGATGCCTGACCCAAATACTGCATTTGGTATGTGGATAATATTTTTGGAAGAACTTAACATTTGTTAGTAACTCCATCAGCTTTCTATACTTTGCCCCACCCTGAAAAATAATTGGCAGATAGCTGGGAGAGAGGTATAGGAAATCAAGGCCAAGTGTAAAGTTGGTGCTCAAAATATAGTTGCTGAAGGAATTAATAATTGTATTACTATCATTATAAGCAAAGCACTATTGGCATAGAAAGCGGAAGAGTCCCAAGGTAATATGTAGCCATTAGGACTACAGTCAGCTTAAAATACAAGAAAATCTAATTTACAGTGTTGTCCTAAAAAGGGTTTTTTTCTTGTGGTTTTCGTTCCTAATGCATGTGGCATTAACACCCATCACAAGATGTAATTTTATCTCCTACATTGCATCGACATTCAAACATGGGCTGAGGGCAAAAGCTTTCCCAAAACTCCTTGCAATAGTCCTTCCATTAGGTTTCATTGGCCAGAACTGGGTGTGAAATTGCATCCAAGTTTGCAAATAAAAATACAAGACACTGAGTTAAATTTGAATGTTAGATAAACTATGACAAATTTTCCTGAAAGTAGATTCAATTTAGTATTTGGGACATAAAAATTAGTTGCTTATCTGAGATTCAAACTCAACTGGGCATCCTGTCTTTCATCTGGCAATCCTAATTGAGTTACACACTTACCCTACTGCAAAGGAAGTTGGGAAATCATTTAAGACAGTCATGATTTATCATTTAGCCCTACGCACATTGCCTGTCTGGGAGGTAAAAATACACTAATTTTTTTTGGAAGAAAAAGAGAGGTGAGAAATGGCAGAATCTATGCATATGTTAAAATGTATACAATAATATCACAAAATAAGGAAAAAAAGAAAGATGAGAAGGGGAGGGAAAAAGAAGAAGAGGAGGAGAATTATTTTACTGTGTATAAATTTTAAATGAATGTCACATATGCATAATATATGCATGTAAAAAATTTAGAAAAAAATATTAAAAGTCACTCACCTATTAGTACTCACTCCCCAAGACAACACAATTAATAGGTGGTACAGCTAGACAAATTCCTTTACAGCCTTATGCTAAATTGCATAACATATCTATAGACGAAATATGTATTTGTAGTATTTTGTATTTAGTGTCTTGCTTTATCCCTGGTAAGTTCAGCATTTTTCTATAATTACATATTTTATATAAACATCATATAGTGGTGCATATTTATTATTTAATTTAGTGAATCATTTTATATATTGAATGATATAATTATGACATATCTCTATATTATATTTATATATGATCAAAGATATATACATTATTTTAATCATAAAGAGCTACATTTTTTAACAAAATGCATAACGATATCCTTGGAGAAGAGTTGCTATGGTAATTTTGTGTTAGATATAAACAGAGTCTTAGTTTCTTGTTATATTCCTTTTTCACACTAGTCAAGGTGCTGGCAGGACAGACTGTCTGGCCTGATATGCTGCCCTTTCTCTTCTTTTGCTATGAATTACAAAAGCAGTGATTGCAGCAAAAATGGCCATCTCTAACACTTCTTTAATACTCAGGGGATGTAGAAAGAACAATGAAATATCCATGCAGGAAGATTTGTTAGTCTTTGAAACTTATCAAAATATAGGACCTGGAAGCTCTAGTATCTGCCTATATGATATACTTTGAGATTATTTCAAGTCTGTGGTATATTTCTAAATTTCCCTGCTGCACTGATTGTAAACACATATAAGAATCACCCTACTGTTTGAAGCAGATCTTTGAAATTTCTAGTGCCTTTCATTATGATGTCAAACTAAGAGACTAAATAATTGATGGATTCTATGTACACAAAACTCAGTAAGGTTTAATTCAAGATTAAGCACAGATTAGAAATTCAGAGATCATCTCCAGATGTCAGAGAAAGATTAGTTTTCCACACCACACTGCCCTCTTTTTTAAGATGTAGCTTAAGGTGAGAGGGTCACCTTGTAATGCTGCGATGGGAAAGGGAGACTTTGGAGATGGATACTGTTTGTTAGAGCATTCAATTTAAATTCTATGACATTTAAAAACTCTGCATCCTGATTACCAAGTCCAAGCAGGCAGAAAAAGACACTAGTGCTAAGATAACTCTAGTACTGAGTATAAAATATTAAGTGATGGAGCAGTCACTAGAAAGCAATATGGTGTCCACCAGAGCCATCCACTACTGCAGTTGCTAGGTTTTTTGGTCCAAATTCAGTGAATCCAGCCAATAAGGAGACAATGTCCCTAATGGATTCACATAGTTTATTACTTACACAGACAGCACCAGCTAGATCAGCATAGTGTTGGTTCTTTGTGTCCCAATTCCCATTGGAAGATACCAAACTGTGGGGACCACATAACAGGTGTTACGTGGGTCTCGGGTTGTTCTCACTTCTATTTTCCCTGGTCCTGATGTTTTATTTCTGTTTTAGTAGTTTATTGGTTGTTTTTTTAATAAGCCATACTAAAATAAACCCTTTGTGGATTAACTAAGGATATAAATAAGCTACCTGCTGAAAACTGTTCTTGTATTTCCTGTACCACCTCTAATTCACGAGTTCTCAAAAAAAAAATTTTTACTCCTGTTTTTAAAGTTCTACTTTTCTTCTAAATGTCTTTCCAAGAAATAGTAAATTAAAAAAATTATTGGTAATTTACGTTATGAAAAACTAAATTAGATACTACCTGATGTCATTCTTTTATTTTGAAAGCACTCTGAAAAAAAATTTTTTTTTAATTTTAGTACGAATCATTCTTCCAAGGGCTTACTACTCTCACTTTATTTTCCTCTTAATTTGCATCTTCACATTTATAAATTTTAGTCTTGGATATAATTATGGATTTTTAATAACCTCTGGGTATCATTTTTATCTAATAATTTCCAAATCATATTTGACTCTAATGAAATAATTTAAATAATGAAATAATTTAAAACAGTGTTTTTAATTATTATTATTATACATACATAAATATATGTATATAAGTATATATACATATACTTATAGAATATGTATAGTAGCTTAGAAGCTATTGATAAGTTATCTATTACATTTTAAATCACTGTGTGGGAAAACATTATAAAGAAACTTTCAAATGAAAAAGAAAATTGTAAATACTTAAATTACATAGATAACTAAGAAATATTTTCTTGAATTCCCTAACAGCTCTTATTAATTACCAAAAAAAGATGAATATCTCAAAAGATAAATGGTCAAAGTATATGAACATGGAAGTCACAGAAAAATAAATAAAAATGTGAAAAGATATGCAACATTCATAATAAGTGCAATACAAAGAACCATGAGATACTATTTTTATTTATCAGCTAGGCAGAGATTAAATCATTAATAACAATAACTTTTATCCAACAATAACTCTTGTCACATGCTGTTAGTAAGGGCACATATTGCTGTGAATTTAAGAAGGCAAAGTTTATCACCGTTTTTTAATGTAAACATTTTTTTAAAGGTTTTATTTATCATTTTTTAGAAAGAGGGGAAGGGAGAGAGGCAGAGAGGGAGAGAGACGTCAATGTATGGTTGCCTTTCACCTGCCTCCAGCTAAGGAGGCAGGCTGGAGACCTGGCTTGCAACCTAGTTATGTGCCCTGGCTGGGGAATTGAACCAACAACCTTTGGGTTCACAGGCTCCTTACCCACTGTGCCACTAGCCAGGGCCCAATGTAAACATTCTTTACAGCCAAACAACTTCTGGGATTTTTTACACATATATTTGAATTATAGAAATATTAAAATATGTAAATTCAAGTATTACTTATAATCCAAAGATAAAGGAAAAATATTTATCAAAAGATGACTAAATTTGATCCTTCTCTCAATAAGTAATTATTGTTTAACATAAGCCAGGCTTAGTTCTAGGCTTTGTAATTTAAAGTGAACAAGATAAAAGTTTATATTCTAGTGGAGTTCATGGGAAATTAGTGAGTAACAAAGATGTACATTCATACACATGTTCATCTACATATTCAGATTATAATACATGCTATAGGAAAAAATAAGAAGTATGATGGGGAAGATAGGTGGCCTATATTATTAGATAGAGAAAGACTTTGAGAAGGATATAGTGGAAGTGTGACTAAGGGGGCAATGCACAAGTCATATTTAACAAGCACATAGTGTAAGGAAACATTTATACAAAGCTCCCATTATAAAGGAAGGAAATAAATCTAAATGGATTATTATAGAATGCATTGTATATAATCCTATTTTAACAGATGTTACAAAGTGGTATTATATAATCCTATTTTTTTTAGTGAATTTAGGCAAATGTGTCAGTATGTATTTCTGCAGTGTGTGTGTGTAAAAAGCCATTGATATTAATGGAATTTTCAAGGAATAGGATTTATATATCAAAAGCTTTAAAATTTTATTTTATACCCATTTATTTTATATTTTCATCATTAAGTGGAATTTTTAAATAATGATTTCAGAGTGTATATATCTATTCCAAAATATTATATTGTAATACTTATTTTTACATAATCTGCATTTTTGGACTAAAGAATGTATCATGAATATGTTTTCATCATTAAGCACTATTATACAAAAACATTTAATAGCTATATAATTCCATTGCATATGAATCAATATTGCTTTCATCAATCCTTTTTGTTTTAAACTATTTTTTAATTTTTCAATTGTAATTGATATGCAATATTATATGTTTCAGGTGTACATTTTCAGTGAATAGACATTTAGGTAACTTACAAAATGATTACCCTGATAAATCCAGTATCCATTTGACACCACAGTTACTACAGTATCTTTTTTTAAAGATTTTATTTATTATTTTTCATGGGGTGGGGGGAGCTGCCTCCAGCTACGGACCTGGCTGGAGACCTGGCTTGCAACTTGGTTATGTTGCCCTGGCTGGGAATCAAACCAGCGACCTCTGGGTTCCCAGGCCAGCACCTTATCCATTTTGCCACCAGCCAGGGCTACTACAGTATTATTGACTGAATTTCTTATGCTGTACTTTACATTCCAAAGACTATTCTGACTGAAACTACCAATTTGTACTTTTTAATCTCTTTACTTTTTTTAAATTTAATTTTATTGTTGTTGTATTACATTCATCCCATTTTACCCCCACTGCTCTCCCCTTCCCCACCCTCCCTATCCTTCACCCATAGTCAATCCCACATTTTGTCCATGTCCATGGGTCATCCATGCTGGTTTCTTGACTAAACTGTTGCCTTTCTTTACCTCCTTCTCCTCCCTTAGCCCCTCCCCAAAACCCACTGTAGGTCTGTTCCTTGTATTCATGTCTTTGGTTCTGTTTTGCTTGTTTGTTTCTTTTGTTCATTAGTTTCCTGTAATGGGTGAGATTATGTGTTGTTTGTCTTTTACTGACTGGCTTATTTCACTAAGCATAATACTCTCCAATTTCATCCATGTTGTCACAAAAGGTAGGAGCTCCTTCTTTCTTTCTGCTATGTAGTATTCTATTGTATCATCAATAAATTAACAAACAAGTGCTGGCAAGGATGTGGAGAGAAGGGAACCCTGGTGCACTGTTAGTGGGAATGCAGATTGGTGCAGCCACTATGGAAAACAGTATGGGATTTCCTCAAAAAAAACTAAAAATGGAACTGCCTTTTGATCCAGTGATTACTCTACTAGGATTATACCCAAAGAACCCTGAAGCACCAATTCAGAAGAACCTATGTATCTCTATGTTCATAGCATCATTATTTACAATAGCCAAGTACTAAAAACAGCCTAAGTGCCCATCAGTATGAATGGGTTATTCCTTTCACCTTTTCCATCCATTACTTCAACTTTTCCCATATAGCAGCTATCAAAATGCTCTCTAAATCTATACATCTGTTCCATTTCACTTGCTCATTTAGTTCATTTTTTAGACTTTACGTATAAGTGAAATCATATGGCATTTGTCTTTCTCTGTCTGACTTATTTAACTCGGCAAGTTCCCTCTAGATCCATCCATGCTGCCACAAATAACAAGATTTAATTTTATATATGGCTGAGTCATATTCCATTATATATATGCATCACATCTTTATTGACTCATCTGTTGCAGGACACTTACATTGCTTCCATATCTCAACTATTGTAAATAATGCTTCAAGCCCTGGCTGGTGGCTCAGTGGACTGGCACCAGCCTGTGAACCCAAAGGTCTCTGGTTCTATTCCCCAGTCAATGCAAATAGCCAGATTGCAAGCCAGGTCCTATGTTGGAGGCAGGTGAAAGGCAACCATACATTGATGCTTCTCTCCATTTCTTCCTCCCTCCCTGCTCTTCTCTCTGAACATAATGAATAAAATATTAAAAAAATTTTTAAGTAAATAATTCTTTGATGAACATATGGATGCATATATATTTTTATATTAGTGTTTTAGCTTTCTTCAGATAAATAAATTTTCTAGATTCTTTTTTGACCCTTGTTATAGTCTTTGTTTTAAAATCTATTTGGGGTCCTGGCTGGTGGCACAGTGAATAAGGTGCTGGCCTGTGAACCCAAAGGTTGCTGGTTTGATTCCCAGCCAGGACACATAACCAGGTTGCAAGCCAGGTCTCCAGCCAGGTCCTTAGCTGGAGGCAGGTGAAAGACAACCAAACATTGATGTCTCTCTCCCTCTCTGCTTCTCTCTCTTCCCCTCTCTCTAAAAATAATAAATGAAATCTTTCAAAAAATAAAATAAAAAGCCTATGTTATCTTGTATAAATATTAGTACCCAATTTTTTTTCTGTTTATTTTTATGAAATACCTTTTTCCATCCTTTTTGGTCTATGTGTGTCTTTGATCTGAAGTGAATCTCTTGTAGACAGTATATGTATGGGTCTTATTTGCTCATCCACTCAACCTCCTTGTGTCTTTTGACTGGGGCATTCAATCAATTTGCATTTAAAGTAATTATTGATGCATATGCATTTAGTACTATTTTATTATTTATATATATTTTTTTCTTTATCTTCTTCTATAGAAGATCCTTTAACATTCTTTATAATACTGGTTTTTAGTGGTGATAAACTCCTTTAGCTTTTTCTTGTATGGGAAACTATCTGTTCTTTGATTCTAAATGATAGCTTTGATATAGTAGAATAACCTTGGTTTTAGGCTTTATTATTTTTTACCTTTTAAAAATTAACTTATTGTTGTTATATTACTATTGTTTCACTTTTTTCTCCCATTTATCTCCCCTGCCCATCCATACCCTCCCCTCTCCCACAACCAATCCCTACCTCCTTGACCATGTCCATGGGTCATTTATACTAGTTCCTTGACTAAATCCTTCCCCTTCTTTCTCTTAACATTATAACTGTAAGTTGTTTTCTTTTCTTTTCTTTTTTTCTTTTTTTGGCAGCAGTATGGTTTATTAAGCTGTACCTTAGTACACATGCTAGGGCTTGCTCATGGGGCTCTTTATGTACAAAGCCTAAACGTTCTGCCAGTTCTTTTTGACCAGTAACAACAGGAAGTTAACAGCTAAGTGGATGTTGTACGCAGGCTCATCATCTGTCATCTTCACATGACCAACAGCCACTGCCAGACACTGCACCTTCTTCATCTGGCACTTAATTGTGGATTTCACTGCATCAACTTTGTCCACCATGCTCTCATTATGGGTCAACAAGGAAGGGAACTTGCCAGTCTTATTCAGACCTGGGCTCAGGATTCATGAGATCTTCTTAATCAGAGACTCTGAAGCCAAAAAGGCATCATAATTCTTGGCCAGCTTCTTGGCCAGCTTCTTGGCCAGTTTCTTGACCAGTTCGTTATTCTTGTTGAGTTCTTTCAGCACCTCAGTGTCCATGTGAGAGATATCTATGACCTTGGCCTCATCACAGTGTGGCTGGCCTCCTGAACATACATGGAGAACTTGGGGCAGGGAATGGACTTAAGCCTGATGATGCCTGAGAAGCATTTGTGCTTCTGAGGGTCATAGTTCTTCAAGCTAATCTGCAGCTCCATTGTCTCCAAAAACTTCTAGTGCTTGCACTGGTTCTCATGCAGGACTTCCTGCACTGCCTTGTAGAGGGTATCTTCAGAGACTTTGCTGCTCATGACACCTCACATCGCAAAAACTGGAAAGGAGAATTATTTTCAATTTTTTAACAAGAAAATTGTTATGTTAGATAAAATTAGAAAGATAAATGTTGAGAATAAAATAAAAACATATGTGCAGCAACAGACAAGAGAGGTCTTTCCTCCATTCAATGTTTTTTATCTTCTATTCTCTACCTCTTACCTCACCTACTCCATCTAATCCACCCACCCCAACTCCTATCAGCTCTGGGGTCTCTTCTGATGTGCAGAAGCTGAGACCTACTCCATTTCTGTTCCTTCATGAAGCATTGTAAGACCCAAATCTTCTCTTCTTCAGGACACTATCAGAATAGAACTTACCAAATTATAGTTATTTAAGCCACACACAACACAATATTCAACGTCATTGTTTTGTAGCTTGAAAATTTATTTATTTTTTTGGGGGGGCTTGAAATATCAGGTGATATTGTACCCTTTAGATGATCATCAGACTCCACTCTAATCAGTAAAACAATATGGCCAAAAACCAATTTGCTTCAACAATGAGAGTTGAATTAAATGAGAAAGCTTTAAGGTAATTGGGTGTTGAGGTACCATCCTCATGTGCCTGGGCTCTAATAAGAACGACATTGTTCATTTTGACCAAATAAGAAAGCTCTTTAACTCTCTCCTCAGAACTGTGATATAGTATGGACAGGTGCATTGGTTTGGCTGGTACAAAAAATCCATTGAGATCTGGTGACTTAAGAAACCATATGATCATCTTATACCTGGGGACTTATTGACAGTCATGGTTCATGTCTGCAGTTAGCTGCACCATCATAATGTACAATAAAGTAGAAGCAATAAAGTAACCTTGAATATGTGTTTGTTCCTTGTCATTAGGTAAAAATCGAAAAGCAAAAAACCACACCTGTAAATGGTTCCTACTTACAGATCCAATTTATGCAAGTGCCAACCTCTGATTTAGAATAGTGGTTTGAGTGCTTCTTCATGCAAAAATTTGTAGTTGGAGGACACATGCACAGCATCAAATAATGGAACAATGTATTTTTATTGCACCATCATCAGAGATGATAAATCGATTTGAAAAGTGGTAAGGGAGAAGAGCAATATTTTGTGTCACCTGCATGTTCCAGGAGAAAGAAAAGAGAACAGGTATTCTAGACAGGTCAGGTTGACTTAATGCAGGGCCTGGATATAAGCATAAAGAATCCTCACATCCTTGACATCTGGACACCTACTATATTACCTTTATACTCAGAACAAATGAAACTGATTGCTGAGATACAAAAGGTTTTTACAATCAGTAGGATTGAAAGATCAAAGGATGTGACCAGGTTGTCAAAGAGAAGAGCTAAATAATTTTGAGTATTGATGTCATGGTCAAAGCACACAAGTGAAAGGCTCTGTTTTACATTGTACTGCTACATAATGACAGAGCTGATATGATTTATTTATTTATTTTTGCATTTGGGCCCTACTATCTCTGAAACAAAAACTTGCATTGAAATAACTGCTCTTTCTTTTGCTTTGAATCTATCAATCTTCATTAAAAATAAATATTCAAAGGAGTTGTTTTGGCCTTATTCTGACTGGCTGTTAAGTCTGATACAAAAGACTTTATAGATAAAGTTTATTATCATAAATTGGTTTAAAAAAGTGTATGTATATATATATATGCATACATATATATTATGTATGCATATATATATATATAATTACTATTTGTCACTTCCCATGTGCTTTTCCCCAAATTATATCCTTTACATTTAATTACTGTGTAGATCTCACAGTGACATTATAAAGTAAATATTCCAACCTAAACTTGATTTAAAAGGTACTCTTTTTAAAATAATGAATCATTTATGGTTCTTCTCAGAACTTTAGAAGTGCTACATTCTACATCGCTACCCCTAAATCTTCTGTTGGTGTTAGATTTTTATCTTACCGACTTGACTCTCACAAATTCTAGCTTCCTTTTAGAGATTACTGTATTACTTTTACATGCCACCATATATTGTTTACAGTTTGAAAAGGCACAGGGACAAGCTCATTTAAAATAAGGAGATATATTTCAATATGCCTAACAGTGTTATAGAAAAGGGGGAAAAGACCTTTTATCTATTCAAAATCTTATTTCTATAAGGTCTATTTTCTCATAAATTCTGTAATAGCTGAAGATTTTTAAATGGTGAGGAAAATGATTGAGTATATATATATATTTTTCTATTTCTATTTTTACTGTTTTTTCTTTTCCACATATATTTATACTATTTTCTTAAAATATATATTGCCTTTAGATTAAATACAATTGTTTTAATTTTAAAGGCAATGCATTTTAATAAAATTAAGTTATGTGAATATTACATATGTTCAGAATGTAATCAAACTAACATTCAAATAAATTCTTGAACCCCAAAACTAAATTACAGGAAAGAAAACTGTCTATACCTCAAATAAAATTGCTTCTAATGAATAAAGTTGTCTTGGAAAATTTATGATATACAAATATCTTAAATATTCTTCTTCTTCTTAACCTACTGTTTTTTTTCTTTTTAAGATATTCTTCTTTTGAGTCATGGTATTGCCATTTGGTCTTGTTCAAGAGAATATTCCACTCAGGAATAACTATCAGCTTCTTGTCTGGAAGAGTGTATGCACTACATTTCTTATTTATACAAAAACCTTTCTTTCTTTCAAGAAGGGTTACCAAAGATAAAGCAAGATTTAACTCAAAAAAGAAAACCCATCATATTGAACTGGCAGACACTAGGACAACTTGATATATTAATATTTGGTGACAAAAAATCTTTCTACTTGCAAATCCATATCATATTAGGCTAACTTATTTTGAAGGCTACATCTTTGTTAAAGCATACATATATCCCAAATATTAAAAATGTGCATAAGATTACAGAGCTAGCTAATGAGATCTGAAATTTTCCTTTAATTAGACCATACTACCTCCCAAATCTTTTTATTGAAATCATTAATTTTTTATATAATTTTAATCATTTTGCTCTTTTTCTTTACCTTTTCATCTACAGATCTTCTATCTATAAACCTTCATCGTAAATAAATATTCAAGGCAGTTGCTTTGACATTATATATGTTTTTGTTATTATATATTATTTTTAATTCTTTGTGTATGTTCTCTTATTTTGTCTTTCTATTACAATGCTAAAATGATAGACCTAAATCTAAGTTCAAAATATTTGAAGAATAAAGAAATTTTTCATTTCAGTGTTAACATCGTCAATATAAAATTATTGGTAACAGGCCCTGGCTGGTGGCACAGTGGATAAGGCACCAGCCTGCAAACCCAAAGGTCACTGGTTCAAGTCCCAGCCAGGACACATAAACAGGCTGCAAGCCAGGTCTCTAGCCAGGTCCTTAGCTGGAGGCAGGTAAAAGGCAACCATACATTGATGTCTCTCTCCTCTCTGCCTCTTCCTTCCCTTCTCTCTAAAAATAATAAATAAAATATTTTTAAAAAATTATTGGTAACAATATTAAATAGGAATTCTAATCTTGCCCAGAAAACATACCTATTTAAAAATACATATTTACAACTACAATGACAATTTTAATGTAATTATCTAAGGGAAGATTAATATGCATTAACGCTTCATGCATTGATTGTTTATGTCAAGTTTTTTATTATTTGTTGACATTAACTTACCAACATAATTTGAACTAGATGTTATGAGTTTGTATGTCAGTAAGTTATGTTATAATGGAAGTGTTATTATAATAAAAATTTTCAAGAATAGTTTTTTAAAAGATTTTATTTATTATTTTTAGAGAGAAGGTAAGGAAGAGAGGGAGAGAGACATCAATGTATGGTTGTCTTTCATCTGCCTCCAGCTACGGATCTGGCTGGAGACCTGGTTTGCAACCTGGTTATGTGCCATGACTGGGAATTGAACCAATGACCGACCTTTGGGTTCGCAGGCCGGCACCTTATCTACTGTTCCACTGTCCAGGTTAACAATAGTTTTTTTAATAAGTCAGCTCAGTGTGTTATTTATTGCAATGGTTTTTGGCTTTACATAAAAATTAGATTTCAAATCTGAATATAAAGTTGTACCATCCTTTAGTTCCCTAAGTTTACATTTATTCTTGTTTTATGTTTTCCTTTATTTTTAGGTCTATCACATCTCTAGTCTTTGCTGAATTCATCTAGCTGATTATTAGCTAGAGTATCATTATTTTCCATGGTAAATTATTTAATAGTGTGAAACTTAATGTATTCTGGAAATAAGGACAGTTCCTCAATAAACTCACAAGTTCAGGGCAGCTTGTCAAAGTACAGAAGAAAAATATCTCAATGAGACATTGAAAATTAGTAAGGAGGGATATTGTAAAAGCTTGTTGTTCTTATTAATACTGCAAGTCAGTAAGTATTTGGTGGGAAGAAAATAAAACCTGCTGACTAGAACATCTTTACTTACACTTTTCCTGCTAAATTAGCTATTTTTCTGAGGATTGTACCAGACCATATAAAAGTATCCTATGCTTTTGTTTTTAGCATTTGGAAGTAAACAATAAAGGCTAATGTTTTAAAATATATTTAACCGACAAAACCCCCATCCTAGGAATTAGGAAATGGGACTGAATTCTCAACCAAGCTTTATCACCATTGTTTGTTATCTTTTACAAATAATTGATTGCTCTGACCTTCAATGTATTTTTCTGTAAAATAAAGGGAACAAGCCCTGGCTGGTAGCACAGTGGATAAGGTGCTGGCCTGCGAACCCAAAGGTTGCAGGTTCGATTCCCCAGCCAGGGCACATAACCAGGTTGCAAACCAGGTCTCCAGTCAGGTCTGTGACTGGAGGCAGGTGAAAAGCAATCATACATTGATGTCTCTCTCCCTCTCTGCCTCTCTCTCTTCCCCTCTTTCTAAAAATAATGAAATAAAATCTTTTTAAAAATAAATAAATAAATAATAAATAAATAAAGGGAACAGACTGGGTGTTTAACTATTTTTTAAAGATTTTATTATTTTTATTTTTTATTTTCTTAAAGATTTTATTTATTATTCTTAGAGAGGGGTAAGGGAGAGAAGCAGAGATGGAGAGAGACATTAATGTATGGTTGCCTTTCACTTGCCTCCAGCTACAGACCTGGTTGGAGACCTGGTTATGTGCCCTGTCTAGGGAATTGAACTAGCGACTTATGGGTTCACAGGCCAGCATCTTATTCACTGTGCCACCAGCTAGGCCAACTTAAAAAAAAAAATTTAACAAGGAACTGGATTTGAGCATATGTTAAAAAAAAAAAAAGACACTAATATAGACTACCTAATGTAAAAAGTAACTCTGAACACAGTGTACGCAAAGGCGAGGCAGAAAGGAGGTTTTCTTCCAGTCACCCACCATCATGAGGGCCCTCCAAAGTGGATGGGCTTTGTCTGTCAGCTGAGGCAGTATCCTGGCTGCTGGCGGGAGCTATGTCTGGTGAGAAGAGCAACATTTTTCTGTGTTACAGGAGCAGCCATAGTGGCACTAGTGAAAACATTCTAGTTCCCAGTATGAAGGTCACTACAGGCTGAATGTGCAGTCAATGTTTACTACGAAGTCCATCTCAGGACTTTAATACTTTAATATGTATTAAAATCACCCAGGAATTCAAAAAATACAGTAATGCCCAGGCCACATACCGGAGGACAAAGTAACCATAATCCCTTGATACAGGGTGCAGGCATATCACTTTTAGGTTTCTATCATGTGCTTCCAGCATATAGACAAGGTTGAGAACCACTCATGTCAATCACAATTGCTAGTGGGAGAAGGGAATAGAGGTAGTTTTGTCAAAAATGATTCTGAGATCACAGGTCAATGGAGCACAAAGAAAAGCTGTACTATGTCAGCGGCAGGCGTCACTGGCAAGGAGAGCTGAGTGAGGGCATGCTGTGGCATATTTACTGTCAGCAAGGTTCTTTTGTTTCTGTTTTTGTCATTCAGTTCCTGTTTTTGTCCTGTATAGAAGTCAAGGCAAAAAGTATGTCTGCTCACAGAGGGGTTTTTGAATATCCATGACTTCTTCAACAACTGCTTTCTTTTATCTATATGAATAATTAGGCTTCACTTCTACACAGGTTTTATTCCCAGAGGCTTCCCAGGACCAGCCAAATAATTGAGAATGCACAGAAAGGACACAAACTCCCAGTGCACAATAAAAAAACTTGTCGGTTTGATAGTGGCTTTGTAGACATTGGTGCATTGATTCCCATGAAACACTTTAAAAATTAGAGGGATGCTCATTGTAAAAGGCTAAAAATCAATGCTTACACTATAAGTGACTTTTATAAGTGTTTAACAGTTATGTTAAACATTACCTTCTCTTTTGTCTTCAAACTTGCAGCATGCATGTATCTCTTTAATGTTAAAACAACCTATTTGAACTAGGTATTTTTAGTTGTTTTTTTTTACTTCTTTATACTTTCAATATTACTTCTCAGGAAAAAAAATGACCTAAATTTTTCCCTCCATATCTTTACTACTGACTTATTCAGATCTTTGCAATTGACTTTTAACTGCTGTATTGTGTAAACCATCAAGTTAGGACTTTCATGCACAGATAGTGACACCAAGTCACAAAATCTCTTTTCCCAAAGCTTAATGTCAAGTGCCATAAAAAATATTTTAAGGCAAAAACTCACTAGAATTAAACAAACAAGTAATGGATTTAACTTTATGCCATAAATTCCTGAGGTGACAGTCAAGAAGAGAATTGATAAATTCTGGAGCAACACTATTCCTAAATACCTCTAACCCAACCTCACAAGTTGTACTCTGGGTCAACAAAATTAACACAATTCTCACTTAAATCACCAAATTTGTAAGTAATTAGGTGGAGATGCCACAGAGAGCTTGGCTAAAGGGTAGAAATGAAAGATAGTATTTGACTCTCCTTGATAAAAGCAGAAGCTCAAGGGTCTGTTGGTAAATTAGGGGAGCCATCAGGGTTCATGCATCTTCTCATGATGCTTGGTTGCATCCCTAACCAGGTCAAGCATAACCTGGCACAGGACAGTTAATCTCAGAAAAGGGGTACAGAAGTTGTACCTAATTGGACAAAACTGCTTAAGTTTAACAAGAATAGGATGTAAACAAGAACTATAATGGTTACTGGAAAAATCTACTACTCTAAGAAAAAAAGAAATTAAAATAAAGGAACATAAGTTATGAGTGGAAGATGAAGTACTGATAGAAGAAACTCAAAGATGAAAATTTCTCCTGAATATTTTATATTTTAGAAAACGTCTCCTTCCTTCTCCTTTTTCCCCTCCCTCTTCTTCCCCTTCTCCTCCTTTTCTTTCTCTTCCTCCTTCTTCTATTTTCACTGAAGGGCATTTTTTTTTTTTTTTTTTTATTGCTTTTAGAGAAAGAGAGAGAAAAAGGGAGAGAGAGGAGCATTGATTGGTTGCCTTCTACATGTACTCAGACTATGGATTCTACACATCCAGACCAGTGAATGAACTCACAACCTTAGCATATGCTTAAACAGGAATCAAACTTGCAACCTTTTAGATATAGAACAATGCTCTAACCAGCTGAGCTACACCAGCCAGGGCACTCCCTAATTCTCTCTCTCTCTCTCTCTTTTTTTTTTAAGATTATATTTATTATTTCCAGAGAGAGGGGAAGGGAGAGAGGCAGAGAAGGAGAGAAGCATCAAAGTATGGTTGCCTTTCACCTGCCAGCTAAGGACCTGGCTCACAACCTGGTGATGTGCCCTGGCTGGGAATTTAACCAGCGACCTTTGGGTTCACAGACCAGCACCTTATCCACTGTACCACCAGCCAGGGCCACTAATTCTTTTTATGAATCAAATATTATAACTAAACCTGGTAAATGCAGAAACATACTTGTTGATACAAATGCAAAAATACTATAAATCTAAGTATAGTAACACACTAAGAAAATAACATAACTGATCAATAAAATTCATTTCTATGATAAAATATTTCATTATATATTAGAAAATCATTAGATATTATAAACCACAATAATATATCAAATAAAAAATATATTTTCATGGATGCTGATCACTCTGACAAAATTCAATAACTTTCTGATTAAAAATTACTCAAGAAAATAGGCAATATCTTAGTTCTAAGGCCAGTTTCTTACAGAATGAGGAAACACTATGGGTATGAGGTCTGTCCCAAAAATATCAAGCCAATGTCAATATAATTAAAATAGTTTACGTGGCCAATACTTTTAGGGCAGATCTTGTATTTTACTAAAATGAGGAACAAGGCATGAATATCCTGTGCTTCCAGTACTATTAAGTATTCTGATATATGTACATATATAATAGAATATGTATTTGCTAAAAAATTAGACAAATCAATTATAGGCAAAATATTTGGTAAACGAGAAAAGTATCTATTTATAGATGCTATGATAGTGAACTTTGGAAACTGGAGAGAATTATTGATTAAACTAATGAACAGTAACAATGAAATGAAAAGTAATTTAGTAAGGTAGTAGATTATAAAATTAACACACACAAATCCATAACCTTCACTTATATAAAAAGTAACCAGTTAGAGGACATAATATTAAAGAAAACCCATTGCAATATAAATAAAGATTAAATACATTTTAAAAATTAGCCAGAGTTATGTAAGACCTATAGAAAGAAAACATTAAAACACCCTTGAGAGGTACTAATGTAGACTTTTAGCAAAGAGGATGTAATTTGTTCTTGTATAAAATGACAACATCACAACCATGTCAATTCTTCCTAAAGTAATTTAAAATAAACATAATCCCAATAAAAACACTAGCAAAGTTTAAAATAAAGTTAGAGAAGTTGATGATAATATTCTATGGTAAAATTAAATGTGCATCACTAAAAAAGAAAACCTACATGGTTACTAGCCCTAAATTTTAAGAACATTTTAAATCTCTTAATTATAAAAATGTTGGGCTGGCACATGATAAAAGAAAATGGTAGAATAAAACAAAAAGCCCAGATGTAGACCCAAATGCAAACAGAAAATTAGTATATGCTAAAAGTGGCATCTCAAATCACTGGAGCAAGAATGGAGAAGAATAAATTGTACTGTGACAACTTGAAAGCCATTTAGAGAAAGAAGAAATTAAATTCATATTTCACACATTATATAAGAATCAACTCCAAATGGAAAATGTTATAAATATTAAAAAGGAAGCAATTCAAATATTATAAGAAAACACTTTAATCTTTATGTATGTAAAGTATGTATAAACTGGTATAGATATAAATAAATTGCAAAAGATACTATGATATCTCTCATGAAAGAAAGAAGTTGGGGAAAAAATATGTATGTACCTACAAAAAAAAAAAAAAAGAACACACCTAGAAGAATAATCCAGATACTAATGAGATTGTTTACTCACTAGATTAGATATTAGTAGCTGGTAATAAGGTGGAAAAAATGAGGAAGTGAGAACAGGATACAAGGAATAAGCAGAAAATAGGAATTATGTAAATACAGTATATACAAATCTGTGCATATGTATAATATACATCTAGATATACACACATTTTACATATGTGTATATATACAAATCAATTATAGGCAAAATATTTGGTAAACAAGAAAAGTTTTTCTATTTACAGATGCTGTGATAGTGAACTTCGGAAACGAGAGAATTATTGATAAAACTAATAAAGAGTAACAATGAAATGAAAAATAATTTAGTAAGGTAGTAGGCTATAAAATTAACACACACAAATCCATAACCTTCACTTATATAGAAATACATATATAATGTATTTCTTAGCTTTGTATGCTTATAGGGAAATGTCGCTCCAGTAGCAAATCCCAGATTCAGGTTTTTAAATAAGATTTTCACTAAAAATAATTTTAGCTTTCTCTAGAGAAAAGGCTGATTCCAGAGTTCAGGTGGGAAAAACACAAGCTAACTCCAGAACATTCTATGGTGCAAAGAAGAGCTAATGGAATAATGTCAAAAAGAATCAAAAGTTTCCTTGAAGGAGCTATCCATAGGTAAATCTAGGACAATTTTATCAGCAAAATAATTGATAGTAATATATTAAAATACATATCATTAAATAATTATTGGCAAGTCCATACTTATATAAACAAACAAATAAAATAGAAGAGAGTGATAGCTCTTCCTTACAAAAAAATTCTAAACAATAAATGTAGAAAATATTTTAGAAATAGTATATAAACTTTTGGAAAATAGCATATTAATAAATTATTCATTATTAATAATTAAATAATTAAAATGCCAAAAGTTAAAACTAAAGATATAATCTTAAAAGCAAGAAGAGAAAAACAAAGAGTTACCTACAAAAAAGTTCCCATAGGACTATCAGCTGATTTCTCAAAAGAACTTTTCAGGCAAGAAGGGACTGGCAAGAAGTACTCAAAAATGAATAGCAAGGACCTACAACCTAGATTATTTTATTTAGCAAAGCTATTATTTAGAATGGGAGGATAGATATGGTGCTCCCCAGATAAGGTAAAACTAAAAACAGAACTGCCTTTTGACCCAGCAATTCCACTGCTAGGAGTATACCTGAAGAACTCTGAAACATCAATTCAGAAGAATTTATGCATCCCTGTGTTCATAGCACCACTATTTACAATAGCCAAGTGCTGGAAACAACCTAAGTGCCCTTCAGTGGATGAATGGATTGAAAACCTTTTGTACATTTATACAATGGAATACTACACAGCAGAAAGAAAGAAGGAACTCCTACCTTTTGCAACAACATAGATGGAACTGGAGAGTATTATGCTTAGTGAAGTAAGACAGTCAGTCAAAGACAAATACCATATGAACTTACCCAATACAGGAGACTAATGAACAAAACAAACAAACAAGCAAACAGAACCAGAGGCATGGGAACAAGGAACAGACATTCAGTGTGCAGAGGGGAGGGTGAGAAAGAGGCAAAGAAAGGGAACAGTTTAGACAAGGAACTAGCATGGATGACCTATGGACATGCACAAAAAGTGGGATTGATTGTGGGTGAGGGATAGGGAGGGTGGGAAAAGGGAGAGCAGCGGGAGTAAAATGGGATGAATGTAATACAACAACAATAAATTAATTTAAAAAAGAATAGCATAGGATATGGAGAAGCCAAAGAACTTGCACTACCTATGGACATGAACTAAGGTGGGAGGTTGTTGGAGATAAGAGGGGTGGTGTACCAGGCAGAGAGGGGAACGGGAGAAATTTGGGACAACTATAATCAATAAAATACACTTAAAAATAAATTATTCTTGCAAAAATTACTAATAAATGCTAAAATGTGTATGTGCATATTTGTATAATCTCAGCATATCTCTCCATATTTATTAATGACAAAGAGAAAAATGGTTACTTTATAGTAAAGAAACTGTCAGACAAAACCTTTTCCAATTACCTATTTACTATATCTAAAGTCTAAACTTGTGCTTCATCAATTGCTCTGAGATCCTAAATTGGATGTTCTTTATATTTATTATGCTTGGTCAGCTGGCATAATGGTAAGTTTGCTCTTCCTAGTTCTCGCCCTTGTGTGGGTGTTTTTTGGTGGACCCTGCAGTGTGCATAGCTCCTGCAGCATGCAGAGGTCAGTGTCATAGCTCCTCTCACAGGTGGTTTCTCATTAGATGCCACCGTCTTGGCATCACCCCATGTACAGAGTCCTCCAAACCCTCTAAGATGGACAGCTTTCCTTGGAACCCCAGAAGGCATATTTTTAGAGTTTCATTAGTAGAGACCTTAGTAAAGCCAGGATCATAACTTCTTCAAATAGGCCTGGATCTCAGCCCTGGAGAACACCCTCCTTATATTTGTTTCTTTTTTGAGTGCTCTCTGTCATCATTATGCACGGAGTACCCTGCAAGTACTAAATGTAGTGGCTAACCCTTGCATCAGTGATTCCTGCATTTTTCAGCATTCTCTTTATCTCTACTAACAATCTCCAATCACTTCAATTTGCTCTTAAAGTTAATAATCCTTTATAATCTCTGGTCAGATTATTATATTTTTTTCTGTTTCTAGGCTGAATTCAGTTGATACAACATCCTAAAGAAGTGACCAGAGTAAACATCACTAGTGGGATGATATAGTAACCTCAGATGTTTACTCAGACATTGCCTCTTTCTTTTCAGGGCATCATATTGCTTTTTAGCGTTCTTGTCAAGAATGAGTAACCTACATGTAATCATGAGGAAACATCAACTAAGCTCAAATCAAGAGACAAAAATAACTGGCCAATATTCTTCAAAAGTATAAAAGTCAAGAAAGAAAATATATTTTTTAAATAACAATTTATATCTTCTAATGATTTCTTATTACACTTGTAAATGTCCCCCAAAACTTATCTTGATTTATAGAGTTCTATGTGTTCTGGCCCCTGTTTTTTACCCTTGATTATAGCTCATGTCACTTTTCCTGTCCTCATTGTGCTCTAGCTACCTGGATTTTTATCAGTTTATACCCCATCACCCTCGATTCCCATATCCTGATGTGTTTAATTCTTTTGTACCCAATAACTCCACAATAAAATTTAACTTGTCTCAAATAAGCTATATTAAAGGCCACTCTTCTTGTGGAGGAATGAGCAAACATGAAAAGAATTCATAGATAAGGACAACAGTGTGATGGTTGTGATGGGGAAGGGTAGTGGGTAAAGATGGAAGGGGATATACAGGAGATAAATGTAATAGAAAAAATACAATAAAAATAACTATTAAAATAATAAATAATAAATAAAATGTAAACTCTATGAAGGCTGACTCTTATCTCCCTTGGTTCTCTAGCCATCTCTGTCTAGTACACTGCTTAGCACATTCTAAGTACTAAATAATTTTTTTTGATATTGGTTGCTTGGCACTCATGACCTCAACTGGTATGATGAATCTTTTTACTTGCCTATTATATTGTGGCATTAGACTATGTGGCATATTTCTATCTTCATTAGCTCTAGTCTTGGTTTTGTCCCACCGTCCACTTAATTCTCTTCCTTCTTCTCAAGCTCCTTTCTTTTCTTCATGGCCTTAACTTTCCCTACTCTTGACTTAGATGTCTCCAGCAGAATTCTGTGGGGCTAGAATAGTAGATCATAAGGGCAAATGCCTAAATTTTGGAATATAATAAATTACTAAAACCCCAAATCCTTACACTATGACATGTTCAACCTTATTTAAAAATTCCATTTGCCTTCATGTCTCTTCTGTAGGAATTTCCACCATCTTCCTATGTATTAACTATAGGTATAATAGTTGTAACAACTCTCAACATTTCATTAACTTAACTGTGTGAGAGTACATTTCCTCTTTACTTTTAAGTATACAGTAAATCTTCATTTAATGTTATAATAGATTCTTGGAATCTACAATATTAGGTGAAAAGAGGTTTAACAAAATAAATTTTACTGTAAGCTAATTCATATAAATAAGAATTAAGTTCCAACAGAACATTTCTGGTCACAAAAACATCACCAAAGTTCTAAATAAAGACACAAAACAATTCTAATATTAAACATTGAAATAAATATAATCTATATATACATTTAAGAAAGATTAAGTGAAATCAAGTTAAATCAATTGAAATCATGATTTTCCAGTACATTACTCCAGTTTAGGGTTAAGGATAGCTAGAATCTGTCTTGCTAGCTCAGGGCACCAGACATGAGCCTACCATGGACAGGCCACCTTCCAGGGCAAGGCAACTCATACACTCACCCCACAAGCACTCAGACTGGGGTAATTTAGACAAACCAATTCACCTTATGTGCACATCTTTGGATGTGGGAGGAAACTGGAGTCCCAGAGATGACCCACACAGAAATGGGAGGAATGTGCAAGCTCTTCATAGACAGTTGCCCCGACTGAGAATCAATATTTTCTTTACTCATTCACATTATAACAAAACATTGAACAAATGGTATTATTTAAGGAACTACTTTACCTGTTTAAACAACTCTTGCTATGTCAGAGCTCTGACATCCTCTAGAATCTTTGAATTGCTTATGTCCACTTAGTGGATGGAGGAAGAACATGAACAGAGATGATGATGATCACACATAAGGGAAAAATTTATGGGTCAGGTCTATTAATTGTCTTTTGTCATGTCTGTTCATATGGCATTGCCCACTGGCACTCAGCCAAACTCAAATGCAAGAAGTCTGAGGAATCCAGACTAATTGTGAGCTCAGGAAGGAGCAGACACAGCTTTGTGAATAGACCGTAGCCTCTGTCATAACCTTTGAGGAAAGATGGTGAACATCTACAAAGAAAACATGATACCATTTGGTAGTTAAATTGATATAATGGGAAACCATAAGACAAAAATTATAAGCATGTTTTAGTGCTCAGGGAAAACCCTTTGTTAGGACATGAATAACCTTGATGAAAACAGGTGGGTTCTCTGTTTTCAGAATTGCCCAAATGGTCATTAATTTGCACCCTGTTTTGGGATTTGAGAGCTAAATTTATGGAGACTGCTAGTCTCTCACCTCACATGACCCCTTTGGTTTACAAAGTATAGAACTGAGTTTCCCAAATTTAGAGTGCTTCCATGACTTGTTTCTCAACTTCCAAAGAGAAGTGGGTCTTATATGTCGTGTCAGCCAGTGGAGCTGTGGTCTAGGGACCAGGCCTAAGAGACTCAGCAGATCTTCTTTGTTCCTCTTATTTTTCTGTACACCCTCCCTGGCAAGCTGAGAAACAGGCCCTATTTCAAACAATCTTTGTGCTCTCATGACATGTAAATTTATATCTAGAGTTTTATAGGTTTTGTAAGAGTATTTACAGTTGCTTTCTGCACATTCAAACTTCCATGTTGTTTGTTGTTAAAGATATGAACTATGAAATTAAACGGATCTTAGATTCTTGATCTACCACCTAATAATTGTATAACCTTAGGGAATTTACTTAACCTTTCAAAGCTTAAGGTTTCTTATCTGAAGGAAAAATTGAGATGTGATAATTTGTTGTTATCAACATCATCCAATCATAATAAAAACTCTAGGTGGTTTTTTTTTTTTTTTTTTTTTTTTTTTCTGTATGTCTTACCTGAAAGACAATAGTATCTACTAAATTGCTCAAGTGAGAAATTAGATTATCATGAACACTTTCTCTGTTAAATTTCGCCACATTAAGTTTGTTGTCAAGATCTATTATTCTACCTTTGTGACAGAGAATGTTGGCTGTTTAAAAAACAAAACAAAACAAAACACAATAACAACAACAAAAAACTGATTTCTGCCCTGGCCAGCTGGCTCAGTTGGTTGAAGCATCATTGTATAACAGAGTGGTTGTGGGTTCAATTCCCAGTCTGGGTACATACAAGAAGCAACCAATTGATGCTACTTCCTTGCATCAGTGTTTCTCGCTCTCCCTTCCTCATGCTCTAAAAAACTCCTCAGGTGGTGAGGATAAATACAAATAAAAACAAACAAACAAACTGATTTCTCCTCTTTCTGAACATCTGGCTAGACTATATTTCCCAGACCTTCTTATGGTTAGGGCTGGTCCTATGACTGATCTCTAACCAGGGGAATGTTTGTGGAAGTGATTAGAACCACTTTCCAGGCATGGCTCATGAAGAATTAAGATTTGATTCTTCATACTCTTTCCCTTCTGCCTGCTGGGTTTAGATCCCCAGAGTGACCTTGTATATCATGGGCTGAAGACACTGAACTCCGATCACTCTGGATCTGTGAATGATTGCATGGAGCAGGGCACTGCCCCACTGCCATCTTCTCAGTGAATTTAAACCTGTCTTGGGGGTTTTGGAGTTTTTGTTTGAACAAGAAATATTCTTGTGTTTAAACAATCAAAAGTTTGGGGATCTACTTGTTAGAGTGGTTGAACTACTTTAAATTCTTTTAAAACTTACTAACTACAGGATATAGTTAGTATAACTATATACAGTACACATGGCCCTTGATAATTATCAAATTTTCTCTTTTATGAAACCTCTTCCACCATTCTCCTTATATACATTTTGCCATACACACACACACGCATGCAAAACCATCTCACTGATACTACATCAAGTGTGTCATTTTCCCTTCATAGGTTATTCTCTGCCCCTAAAATATCTCTTAACTCCTTTACCTACATAATGGCCTCCCATTAAATACATGGGCTCAATCTTACCTCATTCTCTTTGATTCTTCACTTCATTCTCACCTCCCATTTACAATGAGATGCATTTTCATCTCTACTCCTATAATACTCTATATTTTTCTAATTTTGTTCTTAGCAAATTTTGGAGTAATCATTTATTTACCTGTTGTTATTGTCATACTAGAGTATGTTTTTATCTTAAATAAGGGACTTTGCTGTTATCTGACATGGTTATTTTTGTACTACATAGCGTGCAGTAAGTTTTTGAAGGTCTATATTGAATGAATGAATATGTTGTTCCTCTATTGCTACATAAAAACCTTTCCAAAAGTATAGTGGCTTAAAACAACCATTTCATTTTGTTTCCAATGTCAGAGGTCTCTCCAGGCTGTCTCATCTTTCAGGGAATCTTCATGGGATTTGTGCTTCCCTCTTCATGGTAATTTCATGTTTGTTACACTTGTTCCAAGAGGACACATAAAAACCTGTGTTCCAAACAGGGTAAAATCTGTAAGACTGGTTATAATCTTGCTACAAATTCCCAGGACATGACTTTTTCTGCATTATGTTACACAAGTAAATCAGAAATCAAGCCCAGTTCCTAGAGAAAGGGAATTAGAGTCCATCTATCAATGGGAAGAGTATCATCTTTAATGTACTACAATAAATGCATGTATATACTGGGTATATTTCAACTAAAGCTTCAAGATCTGAGTAGTAAATATATCAATAATTAAAATTTTAATCTCAAAACAATTTCTTTTTTTTTTTAATATGGAACGTTTCATGAATTTGCACATCATCCTTGCACAGGGGCCATGCTAATTTTCTCTGTATCATTCCAATTTTAGTATATATGCTGCCAAAGTGAGCACAAAACAATTTCATTTTAAAGTTAAATTAGTAAACATTCAAGTATACCAGGTACCTCATTAACTCAGGTAAATTAAATAATCTGTGAGTTTGAGGAGTCAGAATCTGAAAGTGGATATGCATGTAAGTATATCCTAGTCCCAAGCAATGTACAAAGAGAGTGTATCATTTCATCTGAAATAAGCTCACTAAAAGACCAAAGTGAAAATATTAATAGAAACAAAAATTTATTTTAATGTTAGCTAATGTATTTAGTCTTAGGCCTAAGACCAGGCCTGATTTTAGCAGCTCCCAAAATAACTACTGGTTATTTTGGTCAGGACTGCCTGACCCCCAATAAACCTGCTGCCCCCACAACAACGGATGCCACCAGTGAAGGCCTACGTCATTCAAAGATATCTTAGCCTGCTGGCATGGCCTGTGTCCTTCAGAGATACCTCGATCTACTGGCAAGTACTTCTCTGTTCCCAGGGCCAACTTCCCCAAAGCCATCTACAGAGAATACCTTCAATTCCCTTCCCCCTCAACCCCTTCAAACACCAATGCCTTTCTTTTGTTCACTGTTGAAACCACCCTGCCTTCATGATCTCATCCTGCTTGTGCAGCTGGCCAAATAAATCTTTTAGACTCATGGCCTGTTCCCCTGTCATTGCTCCTTTCTCATCAGACCTAACATTTAGGTCTTTGAGAAAATAGCTTTTTAGATCATGGAAAACACATAAGAATAAGTGTGTATATAAGAAATGCCCACTTGTATTAGTAAGAATGTTTCCTGGCTTAGAATTTGGCCAACAAGTATACGGTTATCATTATAAGCAATATAAAGCAAACAGAGACAAAAGAGAATGGATATTTTTCACTTAGGAAGTGTGTACAGGTTCTATCCTGACTCTCCTGAGGACAGAGGACACAGGAAAATGGGTGAGCTAGGGGTTAGGTTTCAACTGAAGGGAACTGATGTCATTATTGACAATTACCCAGGGGAAGGTGTTTCTCAGGTAATCAATGAAGTACATTTTTGGAACCTAATCTGGAGCTAACAGGTCTTTGATTATAAGACATTACATGTCCCAGAACTATTTCAGGAATGATGTGCAACTATTCCTCATCAGGTGGAAGTGCTTTGGAGATCAGGTTACTTAAATAAGCACACCACTCCTCACTGATGGCAACAGCTGCAGATGCAGTGAGGTGAAGCAGGAAAAAGTCTCTGAAAACAGCCAAGTTTGGGCAGTTCGGAGTGAGACTCACAATGAATCTGTCACAGCTCAGTTGCAGGAAGTAGTAAACATTCTAGGTTTATTTTATTTTATTTTTTTTGTAATTGAATGTATTGAGGTGACGTTGGTTAATAAGATTATATAACTTTCCAGTGTGCAATTCTGTATCATCTGTATATTGCATTGCGTGCTCACCACCCAAACCATTCTAGTTATTTCAAGGACAAAAGGATTTAAAACCGAAAGTTGTTGTAAGAACTACAGGCTGAGTATCCAGCAGTAAATCTGCAAAACACACTGTTTAACTGGCCTACCTCCGTCACAGTCACAGTGAGAATGGAAGGGGCCTCTGAAGGCTGCCCCTTACACTAAAGTATCGGTGATCCAGTGTACCTGCCTCTGAGCAACCCCAAAGCTAGTGGCTGGAACCCTGCTGTCCAAACACCCCATATCTCCATAACCCCATTTGTGGCCAACAGCCGCAGTTGCCAACAGCCTTCCCTCTGCCTGCCAAATCTCTCAGGAGTGCCCATAACTAGCAGATACTAATTTGCACCCATATCCTTTTGAGTGGAAGAAAGGCACCATCCTCTCTTTAAGGCTGCACTGCCACTACCAGCGTCCATCCCTCAAGAAGCCCAGCTCCCTTCACCCTGCCAAACAACTATAGAAGCAGCACAATGACAAGGTGTTGTTTTTTAAAAATGAGTAAATAAAACCTCATTTTAAATAAATTAGAGAGACCAGAAGGGGGAGCTCTCAAGTGCTACATTGCTGGATAATTTCTAAGCACAACTTCCTCTTTTCCTCTACGTTTCCTCTCCTTTGTTTTAGCAGACTTGGACTTTCACACACTGCTTGTTATGGCTGCATGTTCTGTATTCCAACTCTGTTGTTCCTGAATAAATCCATTTTGCTGGAGAAGTATCCGGGAGGCTTTTTGTTTAAGGTAAACAATTCCACTGGAGAGTGGAAGAGCTAAGGGAATTTTTATCAAACGTAGCTAGAAATCATGTCTGGGATAATTTTTTAAAAATTAAGATAGAGTAGGGCTCTTGTTCTAATAACTTGCTTACATGAAAGAAGTACAGTTTGCCTTTGTTAATAAACGGGATGGGTTACACTGCAGTTCCTTTATATTCGAAAATATTGAAAAGGCAAACATAAAGTGTGAACTTCATCTCCCTAATAAAACTAAAATAGAATCCATTCTAGAACTGTAAATCCTTGACCAAAACAGGGCTATAAAATGAAAGCTCACAGTATTTTAAAACTCACTTCCACATATTAAGGAAATAACATATTTATTTTACAGATTATAAACACTCTTTATGTTTAATATAAAGAAATTTTTGTCAAACCAGATTAAATGGCATAATTTTGCTAATTTATTAGAGTATGCAACATGTAACTTTTAAATTGACAACATTGGATTACCTTTTAAGCTTAGCACTTGGAGTAATGAACATGGATGATAAAGCTGCACTGAGGTTGAGCTCATTGCTATTGCTTGAATAAATCACATCTACAACGGGAAGAATGAGCCTACAGATTGTGCTGCTTTGTGGATAGGATTAAAAACAAATTGATAAATAAATTTGCTCTTGAAATAAGAATGTAGTCCTATTGCAACTATGCTATTAGTTTTTCTTTTCATGAGAAAATGAATACCTAGTACCTCTCTAATGCCCTCAGCTATGTTGTTGCTTTAGTATAGATGTAACTTTAACAATGAATAGATTATTCTTTTATGTTAATAAAACAATGTACTAACTAATACATTACCAGTTAACAGGATATTATTTTATACAGGTAATCATAAAATCACTATTTAACTAAAGTTCAGACTCTAGACTCATACCCTCTATCAAGTTCTTGCTAACTCAGACCATCACACAATCTCCCCCTGTTTTCTATTGCATCTTGAATTTTTTTCCTACTTATACTGCTAACGTCCTTGGTTTTAACTTTTGGTGAAATTTCCTGTCCACATGAATAGACTGTGCTCCATAAGGTTAATGCTTTTTTTTCCTGGAATTCTCAGTATCAAAAGCATAGTATCTTACCTTGGCTGCGTGTGACTCAGTGGACTGAGCACCAGCCTGTGAACTAAAAGGTTGACAGTTTGATTCGCAGTCAGGGAACATGACTGAATTGCAGGTCAGGTCCTCAACCAATTGATGTTTTTCTCTTTCTCTTCCTCCCTCCCATCCCCTCTCTCTAAAAGTAAATAAAAATAAAAGATAAAAAGTAAAAGAAAAGCATATTATCTCACATCAAATAGGTACTCAATAAATATGGATTGAATAAATACCTACAATTGCTATGCCTTTTAGCTGACTTATTCATCCCCTTACATCTCATTCAATAAGAAAATATGTTTTAGTTGCTATAGGAGGTTATTAAAGAATATAGATAACATTCCTGCCTGCAATATTGTTAGGGAAAAAAGGCTAATACACCAAAGAAGAAATTTATATAAGCTACTAACAGTGGTGTACAATCTAATCTATGTGATAGATTTAGAGCTTTAGCATAACAACCAAGATAATTTAAAAAAAGGCGAGATGGTAACAGATAGGTGTGCAGGTAAATTATAAAGTTATTTCTGCATGGAGAGGTCAAACTGAGGTTACTGATCTGACTAGAGATTTATCAAATTTTTACTTAGTAAATAGTTGTTGGGCATCCATAGGGGATGATGTCATTTTTTATTCTATCACTGTGCCAAAATGTAGAAACAATGGTTCTCAACTAATAGCAGGTTACCTTCTAGAATTCTCAGGGATAATGGTAAGAAATACAATTGGAAATGTAGGAGCCCTAAAATACTGTTGCAGTGTTTGCTTTAGCTAAACTCTGCCTCATGAATTATGTATTGTGCCTGAGTAATCTCCAGAAGAATATTACCAACACAAACAACTTCTGTCCTGACACCTGAGAAATCATTAGTCCCCGGTTAAAAGCACATACCTAAAAAGCAAATAATAGGCAACAAAACATGAGGTAGGACTCAGGGGAGTAAAAGGTTGAACATTAATAATGACAAAATTATAAAACTGGGCTTATATGAAATTAATTTCATTATATAAATTAGATATTTCTTCTTATTTGAATTTTAGGTGTCTGAGTAAAGTTAAATTATTATAAACATGCATAAACTAAATTTTACTCTTATTATTTTTCATTCTGTCTTCATTTCTGCCTCTTGAAATAACTTGAAAACAGTATTGAGAAATAACAAATGAAATTAACATTCACAATTGATTATTAAGTGAAATAAATAAGATGCAATTCTTTTTTCTTGGGTACTCATTTCCATGTAGTTACTTTCTTCTGTTAATTTTCTAACATAGACCATTCCTAAATAACATCGATATCATCACCAATCAATTGAATTACCTACAGTATTTATGAGTTTGAACAAATTCAATCCTTATTTCATAATTAAAGGAACATAGTTGAGGAAACATGGGGAAGCTTCATAACTCTGAGGCTATCCACAGAGTCTAAAAGTGTGGAAATATTTCATAGAAAACTCCCCTAGCAAATTTGCTTGATCTATATTTTTAAAGGAAATTGAAACTATACCTCTACATATATTAGATATTAATCACTGAGATGTTATTATACATAACAAAATGATTTTTATTATTCCTCCACCAGAGGCTCTATGTATTTTCTGGTTGGTAAGTAATGCAAAAGCATTTCCTAAATGAAACAGTTTGAAAATAAACTAAATAAAATATAATGTTTTTATGGAACATTCTGAGTTGGTATAAATGATTTTGAGTGAATAATTTGAGTTTTGTATTATCTAAGTAGTAAAATGCAGAATGTTACAAAGATAATGTAGTTCATAAACAGAATTTTTTTTGTCCTCTGCCCTTGCTTAAAACAAGTGACTATTTACTCATTTTTAAATAATAGTCTGGCTGTTATGCAACCACTTTAAGAAAGATTTTGTTGGTTTAATTTCCTTAAAGTACAGAAAATTTCCATATTACCAAATAGGCTGCCTATTCTTATGTCCTTAAAAGCACATATTTTATGTTTCTACCATTAGAAAAGTAATAAATGATTATTGTAGAAAATGTATCATGGGTTGATAAACTTCAGAAGCTCAGGGAACCTTCAGGAACAGTGTGAGAAATACTGCATGGTGTCTGCTCATGTCCATTTTTTTTTTTGCTGGGGTTGGAGGGCGGTCTATATCCTTACAGATACTCAAATTGGATTTGTGGAAAAAAAGAAAGTTTTACTGGGTTTCAAGTCATTGATTAGTAAATATCTCTCAATGTTTAATATGTGTGCTTTAGGGACCTTATCTTTGCATTCGTCTTCATTTCTGTCTCACTTTCTGTACCTACTTCTCTATATAATTATTAATATCAAGAACGTCTAGGTAACCATTTATAGAAAAGAGGACAGTGGCATTATGCACATTTTCTTGCTTGAGTGTTATTTATGTATTTGTAATTTTAATGTGCATTACAAGCATTTATTCATGTATATTCATTAACTGCTTTATTTATTATTCACTTTCTCCCTTTCACCTACTCTCTTATGTAAGGAGTGTAGCTAGTATTTGAGTGTCATATTTAGTCTTTAGTTTGCTGAATACAGAGGATGGATATTGAATAACCAGAAAAGAAATTAACATTACACAGAAATAGACATAGAGACTTCTGGGCCCTTCTATTTCGCCTTTTTCTGAGAACAACTTAATTTGCACAAAGAATACTTGCCTTATCAGCTGAACACACTATGTGGTTTTGCATATTACCAATGGCACTTTAATAGGGGCAAGAATGGCAAGAATGGCAAGAATAGATGCTCAAGATCCTTAGAAGTAAATCATCAGGTGCTTGTCTGATGACTCTCATCATCAGTAGTCAGCCCCATCCTTCCATTATTATTATTTTTTTTTTTTGAAAGTGCAGGGGGCGGGAAACCAACAAACTACATATCCCAGATTTCTTAGGCAACTGACACCTCCTTCTGCGGATGGGAAGTCCTGGTTTGACTATAAAAGGTATGAAGAGAGAATGAATATTTCTGCTCCTGGGGTGCCTTGAGCAGCAGCAACAGGCAAATCTGGATTACTGGATCCTTCTCAAGCAGGAAAGTCCTATCCATCTCCGCAGGAGGAGCGCTAGCTGGAGCAATCTCAGTAGTACCGCAGTTGTGGGCTTGGTGTTGACCAAGGCAATGCCGACTATGGGCAAGGTCAGATCTCCAGGCTGACTGACATTGTGAGTGTGTGGGCACACTGATGGCTTTTTTGTGAGCTGCAGGTGGTAACCTATCCTTCCTGGAACCGTGAAAATGAGAGGGATAGAAAAATATACCAATAATAGCCAGCTTAAACTTCAGTTTATAAACCAGCAATGTTTGTTAAAATCATTTTGCTAAGTTTTTTAATGTATGATTTAGACACATAAAAAGTAGTAAAATAATTAACAAATATCGCAAGGTTATAGCTTTATAAAAGAAAGCTTTCGTGAATGATCAGCAAGATGAAGTCAGGTTAAGAGATTTTTATAATTGTGGGAATTGGATAAAACTTTAAACACTATTGTACCCTGATTAAGTCAAGAATTTAGTTTCAATGAATGTTTTAAGGGGCAGAAACAGGTTTCAATTTGCCAATAAAGCTGCTTCTCAAGAACAGAATCATATTAGTGAATAATTTTTAAGATGAAAAGTCCCTAAAATCTAAAGTACCTTAGAAATGATCAGAGTAATACCCATTTTTTTACAAGGGAACAGAAGGATAGTTCTGACAGAGATTTGTGAAAGTTTACAACAGTAGTTGAAACAAGCACACAGATTCCTTTTCTACAGAGCTGGGCATGTTGCTGTAAGTAGAATGGTCAGAAGAAAAGACCAAACCCTACATGGTGCACTTCTCCGGATGCACTGAATTGAAACTTTGCTAGATTACCAGGTCAGAGAGAGAAGTTTGATGCTTTGGAAAATCCATTTGAGGCATTTTTGCAGAATTCCTGTGAAATCATGCAGATAAGAGCTGATTGTTTTTATTTTGTAAATGGCATTAGTTAATTTCACATGTATGTGAAGTCTCTTTTTTTCAACAGATGTTCTTAGGTGATCTTGTTTCAGTTGTTTGGGACTGATTTTGTTGAACTTTCATAAAATGAATATTTTTTAAGCCAAAAATGGTCAAATATCAGCAATTACTCATGATTCAATCTAATTAAATGAAGTTGGTATTCCCATTAGGCTGTGATTTAAGAAAAATTCAAGAGGTTACAAATGCATCATACATCAGGAAGACTTGGCTAATATTATCTTAAAGGTAGAAATTTTCTGAGATCTCCAATGACCACTTGTTTTGATGGTTATTCTATTATTTCAGCATCAGGTGACAGCCACTCAGTTCATTGAGTATATAAGGCACTTTTGTATTGAATCAATTACAGTAGAGATTTTATAAAAATTATGAGTGGAGAAAAAAATCATCCCAATAATATTGCCATTGGGACATGCACTCTTTAAAATTCACTAGGGGGCTTGCATATTTAGATCTTGGAATGGATTCAGGTGTGGCCAAAATTGATGGAAGAGTGTTTCTCAGGCAGAGGCCAAGGTCTGGAGACAAGACCACAGAGTTAAGGTAGTTAGAAAAGTCATACATTTTTTTAAAAATATTTTATTTATTATTTTCAGAGAGAAGGCTAGGGAGGGAGGAAGAAAGGGAGAAAAGCATCAAAGTATGTTTGCCTTTCACCTGCCTCCAGCTACAGACCTAGCTGAAGACCTGGCTTGCAACCTGGTTATGTGCCCTGACTGGGAATTGAACCAGCAACCTTGGGTTTGTAGGTCGGTGCCTATCCACTGAGCCACCAACCAGGGCAAAAGTCAACAATTAATGTAACTTTTCCCATAAGTATTAAATAAGTAAGTTTATAAAGTAAAACTGGAAAAAAATCACCTTCCATTTCCACTGACTTCTTTCTTATTTCCCTCCCACTCTTCTTTTTGTGTAGGTATATTTAAAGAACTCTTTATCATAGATGATGTGAGACTGTGAAAGTCTTGCTAACTGATAATGCTTGAAATGCAGACTGATCAAAAACACTGAGAAAGATACTTGTCCAATCAAACGTATCAGTAGCAATCAAGAGACACGATAAATGTGTTCATTACAGTCTAAATGGTGACCATGAACCAATCTGATAGATAAATCTGTATTTGGACAGTTCATTAAAAAAGGCATTAACAATTTTAAATGCATCATTGAGCATTTTATTACCTATTGGCTTGAAAACTCAATACTGGGGAAGAAAAATATCCAACTTAATATACATTTCTATTTTGCAATGTATATATATTGACTTAGTTTTAAACTAATAATATATATATATATATATATATATATATTTTTTTTTTTTTAAATGTCAGGCTCAGCAGCATAGAATTAGAATTATGTGTCTCCAGCTATGACTGGTGTAGCTCAGTTGGTAGAAGCTGCCTCATAAACCACCTGTTATGGTATGTGCCTGGGTTGTGGACCATGTCTCTAGTTGGGGTGTGAGCAAGAGGCGATCAATTAATGTTTCTCTTGTATATCAATGTTCTTCTCTCTCTCTTTCTCCCTCCTTCACTTTGCTCTAAAATTATATAAATACAGTCTTTAAAAAAAAATTATATGTCTCTTACTATAATCACAGCATATCTTTAACAATTAAACATGTTTTATAAAATGCAATTTCTTATTCTTCTTAAATCATTTATGCTGTGACTTTAAGACTATCCCTAAAATTGATAATAATTTTAATATATTAATATAAGAAGATATTATTAGAAAATTATAATATTTGTACTTTCTGAAAGCTATAAATAAAGAAAAAAGATATGATTTTATGAAAGTGGCATGGATTTTTTCATTATTTATTCTAATTCTATCAGTCAGGGTTCAGACAGAAAATTGGAAACCATTTTCACTCTTCAAATCATAAGAAATTGAATGAAAGAAATTGATTATTCAAATGATGGAAAAACTGTGAAGCCAAAAAAAGTATGGTGACACAATCAAAAGATTGATACAGCTGGAAACTGCAATTACCCCAAGGCTACAGGGACAGTGAGAAGAGACCATGGAAAGCACAGAAGCCTGGAACCATAGCAAGAGCTGCTCAGAAATTGCTGGGGACATAGACAAGGGGGCTGTGTGATGGGAGATGAAACCACAAAAGAAATGCAGTTGCTGCTGGATAGTCAGCCAGCAGCCATTCTCCTGTCTCCTACCCATCCCCTACCAGCACTCTCCATGGGCTACATAGGGAACCAGTTGAACAGGTAGCCTAGAAAATGTGCTAGTGGTAGCCTTTCAAGAACATATCTAGATTTGCTCATGGAAGGAGAGTAAAGCTGATGGCCTCCGCTGCCTCTTCCCTGGATCTAGCCCTGTGTTGTTGACACATTTCTAGAGGGCTGCACCCAGCCAATTAAGACAGCAGAGATATTAATTTGGGCTCATTTCTGCAAGATGGGGAGTTATTAAAAGCATGAGTACAGCTAAGAATATCTCCACCTGACTAGGCAGACCTTCCCAATACTGCACTGTGGTTTTATATTCCTCTGCTTAAAAGGAATCAGACCTTAATATCTGAAGGTACTCCTCACTTTCTCTCACTCCCTCCTTTTGGTCCTTCACAAGCACTCCCCCAGTGAATCTCTCCCATGTGTGTTCGGTAGCTTACAAAAAGGCTTTATAAGCCCTGGCTGGTGGCATGGTGGATAAGGCACTGTCATGCAAACCCAAAGGTTGCTGGTTTGATTCCCAGCCAGGGCACATAGCCAGGTTGCAAGCCAAGTCTCCAACCAGGTCCTTAGCTGGAGGCAGGTGAAAGGCAACCATCATTGATGCTTCTTTCCCTCTCTGCCTCTTTACCTTCCCCTTTCTCTAAAAATAATAAATAAAATATTTTTTTTAATAAAATAAAATTTTTTTGGAGTGGGTCCCCTCCACTCCAAAAAAAAAAAAAAAAAGCTTTATATCCTACATTGGAATAGCTAACACAACTAAGCATGGATGAGGTTCTGCTAGTCACAGGGGTTCAGAGATATTTAAACACTGACCCAAGACAAATGCCTTGTGTTTCGATGGGAGTCCTGGTTGAGAAAAACCTAGGACTGTGAAACAAAGGATGGAGTCATTGACATGGATGTCCCTGAGCAACTTGGCTCTGCAGATCTATCTCCTTGATGCCCAGAGCTTACAGAGTTGGCTTGCCCTTCCGCATTGGGAGCTAGCACTCCTCCCAGACTGTAAGGGGCCTCTACCTGCAAGCGAACAGGTATCTCCATTGAGCAGCGGCCCGACCTCTCTCCTTGCTGACAGATCTGTACCAACTGTAAAATCTTCACATAGCCTTGCCAAGGACTGCTATGCCTAGTAAGGAGGAAAAAAGAGTATATACCAAAGGAGCTATAAGAACTACTCAGCCTATATCAACAAGAACCAGAAGAGTACTGAGGGTGCTTGATCAAGGGGCTGTGACATAAAACTAGATATGTGAGAATATGTTAACTTACATTCTCAGGACATAGGACTTAATACCCTGGAAAATATCCCAGGGAATGAGAACAAACTGGCTGGTAATGGCCCTTAGAAGCCTGGAGAAATGAGGGGCCAGTGATGAAGTGGAATATCTGAATTGCTCTGGTAAACAACAGAGGAAAAAAATGAAGATGCTGAATGAAATGGCATGCTGGAATGATCATCTTCTGTAAGGACACAGACTCAGCCAAGGAGTATACTCCATTGGGGGCCTAGAATGCACACCTTTCACCAAGACCACCAGGAATATGCTCACAGCAGCATGGTATCACACTGTTAATTAAACACCTGCCTCCAAACCTACATGTTCTGTTTTCATGCACATTTCAATATTTCATCATTAGGAAATTATCTATTTTTCTATTTTTCTCCAGTGTTCCTAGAATATTAGGATTCTTATTAAATTAGGTAACTAACAAGTTATCTTTTATGTAATGTGGTTTAAATTGTTAAAAATGAAAAGTTTGCAAATAATCTTGCTACTCTAAAAAACTGACCTGAACCACTATATTCTATGCTTAAAAGTAAGAGGATAAACATGGCACAACTTTCCATCAAGAGTAGCATCAATAAATAAATATGCATCAATAAATATCCACACAATGGAATGACAAAAATGAGAATGAACAAACTACTGTTACAAGCAATAAAATGGATTAGTCACAAAAATAATACTGAGTGAAGGAAAGCAGATACAAAAGAATACATAATAGTTCCACTTATATAAATTAAGCAACTCAGTAGGTGAGGTAGAATTATTCCCAGAAAAAGGAGATATTTGGGAAACCTCATTAAATGGAAAAATTCTTGGGAGGCTATTTAATTCTAAGTTTATTGGAGAGACAAAATAGGCCTGGGCATCATTAGACAATGTTATAGCAATGTGAAAAGAACTCCAGTTCATTTCCTGGATCCCCTAATATTTTCTTCTCCACATTAATGATGACAATATCCTACCATGTCCAGGCCTTCTCTGTTTCCAAATCAAATTCACAATTAAACAACCAAGATGAAAGTGTTTGGGATCTGGCTATTTATTTTTTTTATGACCGCTGAGCTCTGAAGTGATATCCTGTGTATTGTTACTTTCAATAAGACCTTGGACCCACGCGCTCAAGGAATACATCTTAGACTTTGCATTATTTCATAGGCATTTTTACCTATCACTACCAATCCTTTAACCATCCCTTTGCCCAGTTCTGTCTCCAAGTACATACCTTCTTATTGGGGTAATCTAAAGAACAAACAACTATGTACTTACCTACTTCCCTTCTATATTCTCCCCACCTTCTTATCAAGATATAACCAAATACCAATCTGTAGGTTGGTAATCCTTTTCCAAGCCTCAACTTTATCATCTTTCAGGGAATGGGACCTATACCTCTACCTTACCCAAAGGCAGAAAACTAATAAGATCTAGTTCTACTTAATGAATTCCTGTGTTTTAACTATTATAGAAATCCCTAGAGCTATACTTTGCTTGTAATATTAAATTTTCTTTGTCTTGAACTACCCTCAAATTAAGAATGAGATGGGGTCTGGTATATGAAGTTGCCCTGAAGGTAGTCTTTGAAGTCAGTTCATTTCCTAGACCTCATGTCTTCACATGTGCCTGCTCCCTCACATTAGCATCACAAATAATGAAAAAAAAAGAAAGTTGAATAAATTTGATTTTTCTGAAATGAAAAAAAATGCCATTAATTATATTTCATTAAGAAAATACCAATTTCTCACAAGTACCAAATTTAAACAGTGATTTCAATAGATGGCAGAGAGAAAAATATATTCAGTGCTAAATTCTTTTTAATCACATTTTTTGTATCTTACAACATGACTATATTTATCATTGACTCTATAAAGTGACTGAGGTAATTATCAGGGGAAATTATTTCATTTTGATTACTAGAAAAGCATCTTTTAAATTATTAAAATATTCAAGCAAGTGCAAAACCTATAATTATGTATTTTAAAAAAGGCAACATTTCACAGCCATTACAATACCTCTTCCCTGAAGCAAGTAAGTAAGTAGGGTTGCTGCTACTCAGCCTATATATACATCACTGTACAGTAATGGGATCTAGAGAGCTCTAAGAATTAAATACAAACAGAAAGATGTTAGCAGGTTCTATCGGAGTGTGGTCTAAATGGTGGATCTATAGTCTTACATGGTTAATTGAATTGGCAGACACTCAATTATTAAAATGGTAAAAGCTTCCAAATTATCTATGATAAAGGGATATAGAATCTGAATAATTCAAGCTAAACCAATTCATCCTAAACTTAAATGAAGAGGCCAGAAGGCCTCCTGTATGGGGAATAGACTAAGAATTACACGTTATATTTACTTTCAACACTTTTCCATTATTTATATCATGTGTAGAGAATTATTTTTAATGGGGGCAAATGATGCGGCATCCTGAGTGTACCATATTTTAGAGGGGCATTTTGACTAGAGCGCATGTTGCAACAAAGTATAGTGACTGATTGTATATATTTACAAATTAGAAAGACATTGAAATGTAATAAATGTAGAAAGTTTTGAAATAGTTAATACGATCTATGAAAAATTTTACTTTTAATTATCAGAGAGTTTAAAATAGAGTGGATAAAAATATTTTTTTTCAATAATAGTTAACAGAGTAAGGGAAGTACAAATAAAACATAGGTATAGATAACCCAATTTTAGCTGCAAAAATTGTATGTAGCCTTCCTAATACTGGCCATTCATATATAAGTAGAAAACAATATAAAAATGCTTTTTCATGTCCTGATTTTGGGGCCATAATCTAAATCCAATGTCAAAATGAGTATAATTCTACTACAGTTCACTATTTCTTACTGAATTTTAGCAGCCAAGGAAAAGGGTAATATAGAAATGTATTATTTCCTATTTTAGCCATTGTAACAGAAAAAGAAGGTAGCAGAAACTCTATTTTATAAAAACAGGCAACTCTGGCTGGGTAGCTCAGTTGGTTAGAGCATCATCTTTAAACACCAAGGTTGTGGGTTGTAAGGCGAAAAGGTTGCTACTTATAGCTTATTGGGGTTAGTGAGGGCAATTAGCAATGGAAAGTAGAGTCCATAAAGTGTTTGCTAATAAACAACCTAATTCTATAAAGCAGATATAAATAGATATCTGGAAACACCTAAACCATATGAATAGTGAGGGGGAAAAAAGAACTTCCTATTTTTTTTTTTTAAATCAAAAGTATTTAAATCTTGCCTATTGCAAACTGCATTATATTGAGAGAAATAATGAGTTTTATTTTACAATAAGGATTGAGGTGTTTTCAATATTCAAACTGCAAGAAAAAGGGCTCTTTTTTATTAGAAATCTTATTGAATATGTTTTCATTGTGTGTAAAAATAAAATAAAAGGCATTGTTCTAATTTTTACTCCACAGAATATTTTATTGAGTCCATGATCTGGAAGAATAAGTTAATAGTGAGTTAATAACATTTTCACATAAGCTAATATAGCATGGATAAAAGTACAAATTGGTTGTAGAATCTAAGACAGAATAATAAAAAGTAGTCAAACATAAAGAAATCATGACATGTTAAACACACACACTCAACTGTGTGGAAACAGACATTATTCTGAGTAAAAAGGACAGGTTGAGAGAATTGTTATATTACAATACAATATTTTCTACCCATTTATGATAAAAAAAAAAAAAAAACCCTCGGCAAAGTGGGAATAGAGGGAATGTACTTTAACACAGTAAAAACCATACATGACAAACCCACAACCAGTATCATACTCAATATGCATAAACTACACATTCCCCTTAAGATTGGGAAAAAGACAGGGATGTCTACTTTCACCCTTTTATTCAACATAGTACTGAAAGTACTAGCCACAGTAGTCAGACAAGGAAAAAAAAAAAAGAAGAATATTCAAATTGGAAAGGAAGAAGTAAAACTGTCATTATTTGCAGACCACATGATATTACTATATATAGCAAACCTAAACATTCCGCCAAAAAACTACTAGAACTGAGAGATGAATTTAGTAAAGTAGCAGGATACAAAAAATAAATATCCAGAAATGTGTTGCATTTTATATACTAATAATGAACTATCAGAGAGGGAAACTAAGAATGCAACCCCATTCACAATTGCTTCAAAAAGAATAAAATAACTAGAAATACATTAAACCAAGGACATAAAAGATTTGTTCTGAGAAAATTATAAGACACTGAAGAAATTGAAGAAGATACTAATAAGTGGAAGCATATACTATGTTCATGGATAGGAAGAATTGACATCATTAAAATGTCCATACTACCCATAGCATAACTAAATGCAGATCTGGCTGCCTGCTGCTATGAAAGTCAATACTGCAGAGGTAGGTGCTAATGTCAAGGAAAAGTTTTTCAGATGCTGGCCTTATGAAAGATGGGGTACTCTGTTACAAAGCCCTTCACCTAAGAAGATGGGGACTCATGTCTCAATGCCCACCTGCACATCTCAGTGGAGGCAGAGGTTTTTATAACAAGAGAGAGAGGAAGAGAACAAAGATATCAAGAGATAGGGTTGAAAAGTTCCCCCCATGCAGCTAAGCACAGTTCATCCTGATAAGGCAAGCGATGGTCAGGTGTGAGTCATCCTGGCTCCACCATTGAAGGTCAGCAAATATTCTAGAACTGGGATGCATGAAGATTGGAGTCTTTGTATTTTGAAGTTCCTAGGATTCTTATACAAACATGTTGTTTATCTACAAGCGACATATTAGTCAGAATCAGCATTTACAGATACAATGTCAAAAGAATGGTGGGGTAGGTTATAATAACAATCTCTAAATTCAATGTAATTCCTATCAAGGTACCAATGACATATTTCACAGAAATAGAAAAAAATTATAAAATTTTATATGGAACCACAACAGACCCTGATTAGTCAGAAAAAAATTTGAGATAGAAGAACAAAGTTGGAGGAATCATACTAGCTGTTATCAAATTATACTACAAAACCACAGTAATTAAAATAGCATAGTACTGGCACAAAAACAAACATATAGGTCAATGATAAAAATAGAAACCCCAGAAATAAACTCACACCTTTATAGAACGGGGTAGAATAATTTATTCAGTAAATTCTGTTGGTAAAATTAGACATATATGTGCAAAAAATTAAACCTAGACCACCTTTTACACGATGCATAAGAATAAATTCAACATGGATTAAAGACTTGAATGTTAAACTAAAACCCATAAAAATTTTGTAAGAAAACATGGGCAATTAAATTATAGACATTTTTCATAGCAATATTTTTTCTGATATATCTCCTTGGACAAGGGAAAAAAAGAAAAAAATAAACAAATGAAACTACATCAAGCTAAAAAGGTTTTGCAGAGCAAAAAAAAAAAAAAAAACCAAAATAAAAAGACAACCCACTAAGTGGGAGAACATCTTTGTCAATGACACAGCTAATAAAAGGTTAATAATCAAAATATATAAAGAAATTATAAAGCTCAACACCAGAAAAGCAAACAATCCAATTTAAAAAATGACCCACCGACCTGAATAGACACTTCTCCGAAGAGCACATACAGATGGCTAATAGACATATGAAAAAATGCTCAACATCACTAAAGATCAGAGAAATGCAAGTTAAAACCACAATGAGATATCATCCCACACCTGCCAGAATGGCTATTATCAATAAATCCACACAAACAAGTGTTGGTAAAAATGTGAAAAAATGGAAACGCTTGTGTACTATTGGTGAGAATGCAGATTGGCGCAGACACTGTGGAAAGCGGTATGGAGGTACCTCAAAAAATTAAAACTGAAATTGCCTTATGACTCAGTGATTCCACTGCTGGAACTATAACTGAAGAAACTTGAAACACTAACTTGAAAGAATATATATACCCCACCATGTTTATTGCACATTATTTACAATAGACAAGATTTGGAAGCAGCCCAAATGTCTGTAAGTAGTTGAATAGATTAAAAAAGAAGAAGAAGAAGAAAAAGTGATACTTTTACAGAATGAAATACCTCTCAGTCATAAAAAAGAAGGAAATCTTATCCTTTGCGACTTTATGGATGGATCTGGAAAGCATTATGCTCAGAGAAAGAAAAGTACCATATGATTGCATCCATATGTGTAATGTAATGAACAAAATGAAGCAAACAAACAGAGTAGAAAGAGTCACAAATAAAGAACAGCTGTCAGAAGGGAGGGACAATTTGGGGGGATGGGGGAGTGAAAAACAAAAGACCTCATAGACTCAGAAAACAGTATGGTGATAACCAGCGGAAAAGAGAGTGTGGGGAACTAGACGAGGGTATGGAGGGATAAATGGTGATAGAAGGAGACTTGGGGTGGTGAATGCACAATATAATATACAAATGATACATTAAAGAATGATGAACACCAGAAACCTGTATAATTTTATTAACAAATGCCACCCAAATAAGTTCAATAAAAAGAAAAGTCCATATAGTATATTTTTGGAACAATGTGCCAACCAGCTGGAACTTGCAAATGACTAAACAAAGCGTAGAAATAAAGATCATAGCAGAAGGTAAAGAAAAATTCTGATTAATTCATGAATTTTAGGAAAAGGCTAAATAAAAATTGTAATTTCCTAATGTTCTTATGTTAAATTTAATAAAAGAACAAAAGAATATATTTTTGTTCAAATAAATCACATCTTAGTGCCCTTTTATGTTACATAAGATATATAAAGTTAAAATTTCTAAGACTATATCAAGTGAACACTGGATTTAATTTTTCAAACACTGCTGTTAGCTAAATCATTTTTAAATATATAAGTGTTTAAATATATAGGTTAGGAAAGGTAATGTCAATTCCTGGTTTCATGAAGTTGAAAGCTAATGGACTTTTGAGTCCAATACATTTATATTTTAAATCTTAACCCTACTGTTACCTTGTATGATCTTGGAGATGATACTGTGCCTGCATTCTCTTGTCTACAAAATAGGGGTAATAATACCTATTTCAATAACCATAAATACCACCTGAAAGCTTCATTATTCAGATTCATTACCTTCTGAATAAATTTTATTCATTACTACTTCTCATTCTTTGGCACAAGTGCATTTGCTCTCATGTGACCTGCAGCTGTGCCTGAGACAGTCATTGGGGGCGGGGGAGGGACTGGAGAACTGAGTTTTCAGCTGTTGATTCTCAGGCAACTTGGGGACATTAAAGCCAAGTTGTCAGATACAGATTTATGGATGTGTATCCACATCTCAGAAAAGGGGCATTGGCTGATGAATTAACTTGGGAATAATTGGCATATTGTTATATTTGCTCCCATAATTATGGATATATTGTCTAAGAAGAGAGCCCAGAGGAGGATATGGTTTAATACTTTGGTCAAATCCACCATTTAAGCACCGACAGAAGAGAACGGACATGCAGTGGAATCTGCACTGAGAGAGACAGTAATCAGAACAGTGAAAGAAATCAGGAGAATTCAGGGTTAAAAAAGACCCCACTGCTGCATCAAGGACATCTGAAACTAAATATACTATGGAGCTAAGCTATAGGCTTTTAAAATTCGATATAAACATGTCTCCCACACAATCCTTGATTTCATTCCCTGGCAGTCCACAGGCCACATTTTTTCCTCAGGGAAGCCTCAGTTCTTCTCTCAAGGCCTAGTAATTGACTGGACAAGGTCCTCCTAGATTATTAAGCATCATCTCCTTTATTTGAAGTCAACCAATGGTAGATGTTGATCATGTCTCCAAAATACCTTCACAGCAACAGGCACATCAGTGTTTGAGTGAGTAACTGGGTAATTTAGCCTTAGCCACGCTGACCGATAAAATGACTGTCCCACCTGGCCTCTAGCCATACTCCAGAGCAATAAATTTGCTTATCTAAACCCACCTCTCCTGCTTACTGAAGAAAATAGTTTCATCTTTTTGTTACATAATAGGGGACTAAAAATGTAGTATTTTATCAAGTATACCTTAGATGTCATATAGAGTATGTGCACACCTATGAAACTGCATCGAGATACTTAAGGTTTGTACATGATGCATGTTATATGTCACTAAAACATTTTTATTATTTTTTAAAAGATTTTATTTATCATTTTTATTATTTTTATTTATTATTTTTAGAGAGACAGGAAGGGAGAAAGGCAGAGAGGGACAGAAACATCAAAGTATGGTTGCCTTTCAACTGCCTTCAGCTACGGACCTGGTTTATAACCTGGTTATGTGCCCTGGCTGGGAATTGAACCAGTGGCCTTTGGGTTTACAGGCCAGCATCTATTTAGTGTGCCACCAGCTAGGGCCACTGAAACATTTCACAAACTCTGATTTTAGTATATTTGAATATTTTAACTGAGCTACTTTTCCAGATATCCTGAAAAATACTTCTCACAGATTACAAATGTAATTAATTTCCACCTATAGATTGGTGAAATTCACATTAGTATGTTAATTGCCAAATAGCAGTAATCAACTAGGCCTGTGTACTCCAGGCTCCTGAAACCTCGATTCAAATGTTTACTTCAAAATAAATTCTGTTTTATGATAAACACAGTACATACTAAATTAACATAATTATATTATATAGAATGATTTAACAATCATTTGTAGAATTTAAATAAACTATTTTTATTTTTAAAATTTATTAAAAAGTTAGTGGATCTATCTTTTTCACTATACACAAAGGTAACATAGACTAGTGGTGACAGGGGTAAGAATATCCATGATTTCTCTAGGACATCATGGTAAGGACCAGTAACTGGAAATTAAACCTTGTAATGTTCATTTTTGCTATCAGAATCACAGGCGAGCCCAAGACATGCAATGACACCAGCATCCTGCCATTACTTTCATTGTCAGGCCATTGGCAATGAAATGGATTTACTGGTTTATTTTTTGGTGTTTATTTTGTTTTCCACAAATTCTCATCTTCAACATAAGCAAAAAAATTCCCCTTGAGGGTTTGCCGTTATTCTACAACTATACGTAAAGTATATTATAAGCATTTGACCTTTGGTTTCCAACCACAAAACACATCCTGTCTTTATAACTCTAGGGTGGGATTGTAAATTCCAAGGAGTGCAAAGACACAGCAGATTACTTAGTGGAAACCAAGCAATATCTTCTCATGTAGTTTTTATAGGTCATTTGACAGAACAGGGAAATATTTTATATAATGGGTAAAAATGTTACCTTTGCCATGAAATTTTAAGCATAGCATGATGTCAAGTATACCTCTGATTTCTAGGATCTCCTAAAAAGAACTTCAATACAATTTCAAAAGCTCCAAATGTAGAAATACAGTATTAACACAAAAGTGTGTAACATCTCTGCCACTGTTTGAGGGGCTATATACTTATAAGAATCAATGACAACACAATAAGATTCTGTGTTGACTGCATCAGAGGCATCAAAACTGTTGCCAGTGTTTAGCAATAGCTGGATCCTAATCTGTAACTTAAGAAAAAAAGAGTTATGTATTTGAACTTAGGTGCTATAAGACATTCTGCCAAATTTCAAGGCATGTCTTTATACACTAACTATGAAGAATATATTTACAACAGTATTTTCTCCAAGATTTATGGGACAGATAAATCAAAGCAATAGTTAATAGATTTTCTAAGGAAAAGGCACCATAGTAAACAATTTTTACCCCTATTTCAGGCTTTTGGTAATCCTTGTCACAATTTATGGTGTGCTGGGAATTCTTCATAATAATTATATTCAAAAGAATTCACATGCATATAAGGAAATATCTTAATGCCTAATTTTTAAGTGTTGATTTTTGAAATTTTCTTTTGTTCATCATTTATGTGGCATTTATCATATGTAAAAAGATATAAATAACAGAAAAGATGTGGATAGCAACATATGCTGATCTGGGAATTTAAGTCTGAAAGCTTCATGGAGTTGATCCACATCTGATCTGTGCAGATTTTCTGGGTACTTGAAAACTTGCAGACTTTTGTCTCACAAGATGTGCCTCACATCACTAGCTTATCTTAGCAGTTGCTGCATCCTCCAAGGACCAAGTTGTACTTTCTTATTTTTCAGGGCCTATTACAACAAAAGATATAATAATACATAGAGTAAAAATTTAAATACAATATTAAATATTAACTGCAATATTATAGTTTCTGAGAAACCCAAAGCAATCTGTTATGTTTTCCTTCTGACACCCTAAACAAAACTTTGAGATTGTCTCTGGAAATGGAAAAGCTGTCCTGGACACCAGCTGAGGAACACACAATAGATGTCACAGCAAGCATTTTTATAAGCAGTTTTGAGGATATGTTCTTATTTAGGGGTGCTTGAATCTGCATGCCTTCCTCTTTTTAACTCTTAAAGCATCTGAGTTAACAGCTAATTATTTGTTAATCTATCAAGGAAAGCAGACTGGTCAATATTCTGCTTCCTCATTTGAATTTAGTCATTGTGTAATTTAAGCATGGCTGTGCAAGTACAAGCTAGATGCATCAGAGTAGCTGTAGAGCAAAGCATTTACCAAAATGATGTCCCTTTTATCTCAAATATTCTCTGATTTAAGAATATAATGTACATTCAGTCATTGAAAATATATGTCACTGGCATAGTTGTGTAGAAGTTACAGAATGACTACCAGAGAAATAATAATGTTCCTGCCTTCAAATTTTAACAAATATGAACTTAGAATAACTATAGTAAAAAAAAAAATTAGAAGTGGAATGGACAGAAATTAGTCATTAAGAGAATTTTTGAAAGAAAATAAAAAAAGAAAAAGAATAAAAGAAAGCAAAGGGAATAAAGTCAGATGCCCTCATAAATGGGTAAAAAAAAAATACTGACAGTATCAAATTGTGGCAACAATGTGGGGTCTCCAGAATTCTCATACATTGCTGAGAGGAAGAGAGGAAAGGTGGATGCATTTTGGATAACTCTTTGGCTTTGCTTTACAATTATGAAACAGCAATTCTGCTTGTGGATATTTACTCAAAATTTTTAAAAAAGCTGTATGTCTACAAAAAGACCTCTACAGGGATGTTTTGTTGTTGACTTACCCAGAATAACCTAAAACTAGGAACAAACCAGGTATCCATTAATAAATGAATAACTATATAAAGAATTGTGCCATCTGCAGAAAGTGACACTTTTACTTCTTTGTTCCTAATTAAGCTGCCTTTTATTTATTTGTGGTGCCTGCTGTAACATGATTTTTTATACATAAAACCCTAAAGACTTTACCAAAAAATTATTAGAAATAATAATCTACTACAGTAAAATTGTAGGATACAAAATCAATGTACAAAAATACACTGCATTCCTATATACTAACAGTAAAATTTCAAGAAAAAAAAATTCAAATAATCCTTTTTGCAATTGCAACAAAAAAGAACATAGTGCCTAAGAATAAATTTAACAAAGAGTATGGAGGGCTTATGTACTGAAAACTACAAAGCATTATTTAAAAAGATTGGAAAGATGCAATGAAATGGAAAGCTATCCCATGTTCATGGATTAAAGTATCAACATAGTAAAAATGGACATATTAACTAAACCAATGTAGAGATTTCATGCAATACCCATCAAAATCCCAATTACAGACCCTAAATAGCCAAAGCAATTCTCATAAAAAAAATAATAAAGCCAGAAGTATCACACTCCCTGGCTTCAAAGTATACTACAAAGTGAGGATAATCAAAATGGCATGGTATTGGCAGAGACACCCAAACCAGACACACAAACCAATGGAACAGAATTAAGATCCCAGAAATAAATCCACATGCATACGGGCAAATAATTTTTAACAAAGCAGCCATAAATACATAATGGAGAAAACAAAGCATCTTCAATAAATAGTACTGGGAAAATTGGAAAACCACAAGCATAAGAATGAAACCACTAGATTTCTGTTTGTCCCCGTATACAAATATTAGCTCAAAATGGATCAGAAACCTAAATATAAAACCTGAAGTGATAAATTACATAAAAAACCATAAATACTAAACTTATGGGCCTTGGTCTTAGAAAAGATTTTATGAATTTTATCCCAAAAGCAAGAGAAGAAAAGACAACAATAAATGAATAGGACTCAATCAAAAAAGTTGCTGCCCAGCAAAAAACCCAGCAACAAAACAAAAAGACAACCAATGAGAGAAGATAATTTCAAACAACAGCTCCAACAAGTTAATATCCAAAAAATATATAAAACTCATACAACTCAACACCAAACAAATAATCCATTTAACAAATGGGCAGAGGACAACAGAACAATCACTCTCCCCAAGAAGGCATACAAATAGCAAACAGGTATATAAAAAGATGCTCAACTTCACTAGCTATTAAGGAAATGCAAATTAAAACTACAATGAGATACCACCTCACACCTGTTAGAATGACCATTATCAACAAGACACATAATAACAAGTATCGGAAAGGTTGTAAAGAAAAAAGAACCCTCATTCACTGCTGGTAGAAATGCAAACTGGTGCAGCCACTATGGAACATAGTTTGGCGGTTCCTCAAAAAACTAAGAAGAGTTACCATATGACTTAGTAAACTCTTTTCTGGGGATCTACCCCCAAATGTGGAAACATTTACTTACAAATACATATGAACTCCTATGTTCATTGTAGGATTAGTCAAAGTAGCTAAGACAATCAAAATGTCCTTTGATAGATGGCTGGATAAAGAAGATGTGGTACATATATACAATGGAATATATACAATGGAATGAAATACAGTTTTTTGCAACAACATGGATGGACCTTGAAAATATCAGGCAAAGTGTAATAAATCAGACAGAAAAATTCAAGAACCACAAGATTTCACTCATATGTGGGATAGAAAACTGAAAGCAACAAACAAATAAGAAAAATAAATAAATAAATAAACAGACTGTGGTAGGGATAAGGAGGGTGGGGAAGGGGAGGGCAGAGGGTTAAAAATGAGATGACCCTGGCTGGTGGCATAGTGGATAAGGTGGGGGCCTGTGAACCCATAGGTCGCTGGTTCGATTCCCCAGCCAGGGCACATAACCAGGTTGCAAGCCAGGTGTCCAGCCAGGTCCTTAGCTGGAGGCAGGTGAAAGGCAACCATACATTGATGTCTCTCTCCCTCTCTGCCTCTCTCCCTTCCCCTTTCTCTGGAAATAATAAATAAAATCTTTTAAAAAAATGAGATGAATGTAATATACCAACTATATATATTTTTTATATATATATATACATATATATATATAACATATATATATATATATAAAAGAAATGAACAAACAAAAGCTTATTGACATGACATAGACAACAGCATGGTGGTTACCAGAGGAAGGGAGGGTTAGTGAAGGGTTAAGGTTGTAAAAGATATGGTGATGGAAGATGATTTGTCTTTGGGTGGTGGGCACACAATGCAATACGAAGATCACGTATCATAGAAATTTATGGACTTAAAACCTTTTAATCAATGTCACCCCGATAATTTGATAAAAGAACAAATGAACAAATAAATTGTTGTACATTCACACAATCGAACACTATGGACTAATTATAAAAACTTGAAGCAAAATGATTCTCACAAGCATTTTTAAAATAAAAGCCAGACTCCTAAAAGAACATATTGAATTATTATCTCTAGATGATTTCTAAGAGGTAAAACTAATCTCTCTTAATAAATATTATAAATATTGCATATACCTCTCTACAAATATTTATAAATTTTGTTGCTTATAGGAATGGGAAAATTGTATAGCAGGGAATACAAGAGAACTTTACGTAAAATGGAAATATTTTCTTTCTTGTTTATGGGTAACATGGGAGAGAGAGAGAGAAAAGAAGAAAGGGAGTATAGGTAATATATATGAAGCTATTGTAGAATAGCCTATGTATCTGTTAGAAGCCCAAAGAAACAGGAGAAGGACTTTGGTATTTATGTGTATTTTAGTATAAAACTACACTGATCAGAGCTAGAAGGCACTTGGATAATATAAATTTAGACACAATAAAACTAAGTGAGCTAATATTGGTCAATGTTATCTCAAGAACCCATGATTCTTTACACATCAAGAACTGTATTAGGAGAAAATTGAGATTTCTTAATTGAGTTTCTTTACTATTAATTGAACTTTTGATTTCTGCAAACATCGCCAATGTTTCAAAGCAAGTTAAAGAATGATTTCCCCTTACTACTTAACATAGCAATTATAAACATTCAACTTAATCTGTGTCATATAATCAATCATTAACGTAAGCATTTGTGCTTTTCCAGTTGTATAGAATGCATTCTCAAATCTAGTTCATTTAATCATAATAACTGGCACCAAACATAGCTGAAGAATAATGCAGATCTTTAGCATTCAACAATGAATAACTGATAAGCCCCCATGATGACAGCAAAACTGATCTAGTCCCCTATAAAAACAATGCAACTATGAGACCTTTATATTTCCGTTTCCTCAAGCACTAATTATGGCTTTTCTATTTAATATCCCTTGAAATCATTTGTTAGAAGCCTTAGTTAAAAGATATCAAGAGACATTAACTGTTCAAAAATATTATATATAAATAATGTATATGAGGGGATCTGTCAGAATTCATTAGGAGGCTAATGGTTTTATAGGCCATAGTCAGTGATACTAATGGTTAGATAATAAGGACCTATTCCTATTGCAAGTGGCTATATTATATACTAAAGAGAAGCAAGTGACTGCCTCTCCTTTTTCCCTTTTCCTTTCCTTCTATTTCCATTTCCAGTGGCCTAATTTAGTCAGGCCTCCCTAGGCTAGAATAATAACTTGTCTTTCTGTATTCAAGCAATTAAGAATTATGCATAAAACCAGACATAGCAGCATTTGACTTTTTGTGTTAATATGTGTGCATTAATGCAAATAATTACACATAATAAATCATTGGATCTCTAAAACTTTACTTCCCCTTACTTTATATATTGTTGGGCAAAGACCCCAGGACCTTAGCAACAGGTAATATTTTATCACTGTAGTATATCCTTTGTTCTTATTTTCTGAAAATAATAAACATTTTTATAAATCTAATTTTCTGAATCCAAACATCCCCTGTTCTTAACAACTTCTTTTTACTACTAATAAATGCTTACCTAAGTGCTCTTCTATCATGACTTTTTTGAACAGGTTTTCCATTCCTTGTTTCTCTTCTCCTTCTGGTATCCCTATGATACGGATGTTGTTGCATTTAAGTGCTCTTGACACACTTCTACACATTCTGCTTATTGTGGCAAGTCCGGCTAATCCCCTCCCAGAGCTGCTTCTACCTTTTATCCCATGAATCTGGTAAGCAGTTTTATTTGTATCTCTGTTTTTCAGTTAAGCCTTCAGAGTCATCTCACCTTGCTCTTTCCCAAATGCGTGAGTGTGACCTAAATGTCAAGTATAATTTCAATGTCCTCAACATGGGGTTCTTTTTTTCCTTTTTTTTTTTTTGAGTATTGGGTTCAGCCCAGTCATTATTCATCTTTTTTTCTCCAACTAGAAACAAAATTGTTGGCCCTTTGTCTCAGGATGGCCCTGTGATGTTCTTCAGTACAAATTTAGAAATAATGTTTTGAAATGGCCTACAGCCAATGATAATATTTTAAACCACTGAATGAAAGGAAATAATCCTAATTCCCACCAAGCCCCTCTGGTATGCTTGTGGTCACAGTTATTGACTATTTTGTATCTTCATGTGTCACCCTTATTACTTTGGAGGGAATTAGTCCCATAAAATATCACCAACTTGTCTGGTCCAAGATTGAGACATAGGAGTCTCTTATGAGCCTCCATGAGAGAATTTACCTTCTTTCATGGACACAGTGAATCTACATTTATACTCAGCAGTTTCCTCTGATAGAAATCTATTCACTAACTAAACCATTACTCCACACTGGGGAGTAAGAAAATACCCACATCAAAATATATAGGAAAGGCTGAGACACATCTCCCCATAAGCTCCATCACCAGCAAAGTGCCATATAATCAGGTGGGAACTCCCACCCCCCACAGTCTCCCTGAAGATTAAAAGGTGAAGACCATGCATCTAGCACCCCAACTTTTAAGAGTTCCATGTGAGGGGCGGGTGCCTGAAACACCTCACTCTAAAAGCCAATGGGGTTTGCACCCATGAGACCACAAAGAAAGAAACAGTTCTTATGGGCACACAAGGACTCACCACGGCTGTTCCTCCAGAGCTCAGTGCAGAGGGAGTAGAAGACAAAGCACCTGTTTCCCATGCTTTCCCTGAGAGAGGCCTCTCTGCATACTTTAAAAGCTTTTGTGGGATTCTAATAGTGCACACATGTAGGCGCTACTGCCTTCCTCCCAGGGTCCCAGAAACCTGCAGCCAGGAGAATCCACCTGGGCTTCTCAAGCCAACCTGCTGCAAATCACCAATATTGCCTGGAAGCAGCTTATATAAAACTCACGCAACTCGGCAACAACAACAAACAATTTAAAAATAGGCAATGACCTTGAATAGACATTTTTCCAAGAAAGCAATATGAATGACCAGAAGTTACATAAAAAGTTTGCACTAATTATGCAAAGCAAAACCACAATGAGATATCATCTCATACCTGTTAGAAGTTTTATTATTAAAAAATAAAGGATAAAAAATGTTGGCAAGAATGTGCAGGAAAGGGAATGCTTGTACACTGTTAGCTGGAGTGTAAACTGTTATAGTCACCATGGAAAACACTGTATTGTATAGTAGAAATTTGCTAAGAAAGTGGAACTTAAAAAAAGATAAATATCCAAAATGATGGATGTGTTAACTCAATGGTGTGAATCCTTTCACAATGTATATGTATATCAAAACATCACTTTGACACATGAATACTATTTAAAATTTTATATGTAAATTATTGCTCAAATAAAGCTGAAAAATTGAATTGTACATAAGTATAAGCCAGATATTTTTTCACTAGGGATTCTTTTTTTCTCTTCTAAAGGACAAAGCAGCATTTTTCAACAGTTATAACTTAGGTTCGTTCTAACATTTTAAAATTGAATATTATACATAGCTTTATGGAAAAATCATTGTGAGATTTACTTACCTTGTTATTGATAATATAATTTGATACTTCTATGAATGCATTTTGTGCTAAGTATCCTCAGATTAACCCATTTTACAGGTGAAAAAACAAGTTCAAAGTGTTTAAGTAAACTAGTGTGTGGTATATCAGAAAATTAGTGTATACTGGTCTCCATTTGATATCAAGTTTGAATCTTAAAATTTGTTCTCTTAATGACTATATTATGTTAGTAATAGAATAAATGGTGATAATAGTTAAAAACGTATAGAAAAAAATAGAAGTAATGCTTTTGAATTACAGTTCTGTGAGCAATAAACAGTAAAAAATATAAATAAATAATGCAAGAGAGGAGCATAAAGCATCATCATAAATACTATGTTGTACTATTATTTTGGATAGAAGTTTCATGTATTAGATAGGAAGCTAAAGAATGTCTCTAGTCAGGCTCAAATGGGCTTTTCTTAGGAAATTATGCCAATTTATGAATGCATCATTAAGGGGATATGACTTAATGCTTTGATTTTAAGGGGAACCCATATACATTATATATGTATACATATATATGGATATATATATATTTAAGTTTAAGGGGAATATATATATATATATATATATATATATGTGTGTGTGTGTGTGTGTGTGTGTGTGTGTAATTTCAGGGATATGGTAACTACACTAAAAGGAGTTTGGTTTACAAATGTTCTAATGTCAATACCAAACTAGGAAAAATCTTAAAGGTTATATAGAAGGCATATTAGGTTTAGATAATTATACTAAAGAGAGACTCTCTTAAAAAAGTAAACATGAAGCCCTGGCTGGTGGCACAGTGGATAAATCACCGGCCTGTGAACCCAAAGGTCACTGGTTTGATTCCCCAGCCAGAGCACATAACCAGGTTGCAAGCCAGATCTCCAGCCAGGTTCATGCCTGGAGGCAGGTGAAAAGCAACCATACATTGATGTTTCTCTTCCTCTCTGCCTCTCTCTCTTCTTCTCTCTCTGGAAATAATCAATAAAATCTTTAAAAAAAAAAAGTAAACATAATAATTGGGAGATTGGGCAGATGTTTCCTAGAGATACACTCAATTCATTGAGTATTCAATTCAGTTAACAATTTAGAAAGCAGACACTCATCTTCTGACATATTAATTTAATGATTGGCATTGTTTTGGGAAAATTAGTGATAGGGAATATTAAATGTACTGAAGATAAAAAAAAAAAATTTCCATTCTCTCAAGAACTCATGAACTGCTTATAACCCAATTAAGCCAATATGGTGCATGGAGATCTACAAATTATTTTGTGGGCATTGCAAGAGCTACAAAGGTGAATACAAAATCCCTGCCTTCACAGTTTACACTTTAATAACAGATATTTAAGAGAACTGTTCTAAAATAGGTATGAATAGAAGAGTGTTTCCAGTGTTACAGTGATAAGACAGGATTTTAAAAAGTGAAATGACATTTGATGTGTGCATGGGGCATTTATTAATATTTCAAAAGAAAGTAAAAGAGTTAGGAAGAGGCATGGCATTAAAGATGGACATAAAAGTATAAGCCAAAAAAAAAGAAGGTGGGGACTTGGGGATGTTTAAGCTTTCAAATTCAGTTTAATTAGAAGAGGCTTTATGATTGTGTTTCTTTATAGCCCCCCGGGCACCTTTTAATGAATAGTATAAATATATTTATGCAAATAAATAATCACTGCCATCCTGACAAGAGTGAAGTCACATACCCAGTATGAATTGAACAAGAGGAAAAATATGGTATTAATAAGTTGTCATTTGGTAACTTAAGAAAAAAGTTAAACAGATTTAAAGAAAAAATAATTGGCTCAGATCCCTAGAACAGCCAACAATCTAGCCAGGTTCCTCAAACAGTGCTTCTTTTTATGGTGGCTATAATTAGGCCATGTTCTCTAGCTATCAACCACCCAGGAAAGAGTGTCTCTTCTGACAACTCAGAAATAAACTCCTACAAAAGTCTGATTTGGCAGCTTGCATCACAGCACATCTTTGTCAATGTGATTCTAATTGGTTAGCCTTAGATCAACATATCTTTATAAATGATTAATATTTTTTATTTATGTCACACATATTATCCCATTTGGTTCCAACAATTGTGTGACTAAAGACTGTGATTATGATATATGTATTCCACTATGCAAAACTCCAAGATTCCAAAAGATAGTGTATATCGTGGATGATGCAATTTACCTGAGATTTTAAAATTGCAGTGAGCAAAATTAGAAAACCTGTATATGAAGACTAAATGATGCTATGGAACTTTTAAAATAGACCAGAGAGCTAAAAAAGAACATTCTGGAGTCATGAAATAAATGGCACAGGGGCAACTGACTTCATGATAGAGAAAATGATAAAATGCTGCATAACAGCTAAAAAACACAACTGCAGACATGCCACAGTGTTTTAAATATTTATGTAAGGGAAGTAGTTACACTAAAATGAAGGCATGTGGAGGAAACCTTGCATCTTGGGAACTGCCTTTCATGTGGCTTAACAATGGCACTAAGAAAAGTATCAGACTCTAGCTAAAAGAATAGCAGGAATGAGGAATAAGGGAACTTTTATTTTGCTTTTAAGATAGCAGAGATCAATTATTATAATATGTGAGCAATGAAACAAAATTTATTTAAAATAATTTTACAAATAAAAGCCTAATTAGAAAAATCATATATGTTCAATTCAATCTAAATTGAATTGATAATCTTGTTAAAAATTCATCTGATTACTTGGTATTTGACTTCCCTCATCCTGAAACAAATCACTGACCAGGAACGGATTCAAAGCCTCCTATGCTCTGAGGTCTAAATAGCAGTGACCATGCCTCCATCTATTATCAATCCCTGATTGTAACAGAATAAATAGTCACTGGAGTTATCAAGGGTAAATTCGTCACCTTGACAAAATTGTCACAAGCTTGGCAATTTTACCCACTTTGGTCAATTGGCCGTCTTCTCTTAAATTGCCCAGCAGTATTTCTGGTGTCAGTCTGAAGGATTCGCCTAAGATTTCTAAGCTCCAACATTCCAACTAGACCTTTTACTCTGTGTTATTTTTTTTAAGTCTCTGACAGGTGCTGAGCACTCAATTAGTTTGAGTCTTTGGAAAGAATAAAAGCACAGTGAAGTAAGTTAATGGCTGTATCATTTTTGCTGTCCTCATTTTTGTCCTTGGGCTGATAACAGCATTATTTGACTTCATGCTGTTTTTTAATATACTACCTATATATGTCTTCCTTGTACATCCATTGAGATTTTGCCTTATTGGAAGCATTTCATTCTGAAATAATTCTGAAGGGCAGCATAAGGTTAAAAAATGTTAACCTCTAAGGAAAGGGGAATCTTATGGGAAATACGCTAACGATGTTGATCTTGGACTTTAGACAGGTGTTGGGGGTGGAGAACTTTATGGTTTTAGCATGCCTAATATTGCCAATGCATCATTCCAGCACCAGAAAATTTAAAACATGCAATATCTAACTATTTAGTCAGAGGTACTAACCTCTTTCCCATAGATTGTCAAATTAAAAAATGACAATGCAACAATAGCTATTCGGTGTGAATGAATCAAAATTATACCTATTTGTATCGGATTGGCAAAAATATGTATTTTTTGCTGTGCTGCAGACTTTTAGTAGTTTATGTGTTCCATGAGATGAAGACGGTTGAAAATCACTGCTTTATTCTGTTGAGCAGAGTAACAATTTTCTACTATTGATAATTTAAAAAATTTAGAAATGTTCATTTGAAGATATGTTCTTTACTTTCTTTTTAGAAGTATAAGAAGAACATCTTGGCTGGGTTGAGGCAAAGGTTACTCTGTGTGAGTACAGAGATAGTGATACTGCCACCCTAGGGATGGGGAGAGATGCATCTCTAGATGAGGTGACAATGTCAGCCAGATGGCACTCTGCAAATGGCTTTCCTCTGAAGGATTCTCTTTGGCCTTGGCGTAGCCCAAGAGTTAGGGGGAAAACAAAAGGAAACAGCTAGTATACCTTGAAGAGGCAAGTTGGGTAGTCTTTGAAAAAGAACTGTCCTGAGTTTGCCTTTAGAGAAATCATGCTTGTATTCTGATTAAAATAGTTACTTCCACACTATTAACGGAAACATTTCTAGACTTATGTTAGTCAGAAACTTTTCCATATCACCCAATCTAAATATTACTTATTTGATTATTCTTTCTCCTATTATCCTGGGTTTTCATTGAAATGATGTATCATAATTTAAAGTATGCATTTTCTTGGACTTAGGTATTCAATGCCTCTTAAACCTACTCTTTCATTCACCTAGTAGAGAACATTTGAAACAGGCTTGATACTTTTTTGAGTGAATGAATCATGATGAGTGACTATGAAGAGCTACAGAGCTGTAGAAACTATGAAGGAGACTTAAAAAGGTATGTTTGGGTTTGCAAATGGACCTACAGTAAAGATTACAGGTTAATATATTCACCTACTTTCCTACTTTCAAACTGATGACCTCATTTAACTCAAACTTTCCTCTAGAGCAGGAAATTTTCCATGTCAGCTTATTACAATAGACTTGAAGTCCCTTGACATGTAATTAACTTTCACTTCTGCTGAGTCACAGTGTATTTGAGACACACATAGAGGACCTAGAGAGGAGGAATAAGATTTTCTTTTAATTTTCACCAGTAAACTAGGCAACTCCTACTGTCTACACTACAACAAAGAGCACTACAAAAAAAGCCTGTTGTTCTCTGTTCATCAGTGGGAACACTTAAGCTTTTGTTCCATTTTTGTCCACTTCAGAAAGATAAGCACAAGGCAAACAGAACTGTAGATACATGATTTGAGTGAAATGCATAAGTGTATGAGTGTATAAGAATTATTAAATATTTAATGGGAATCCACAAATATTTTTCAATTATAGTATACTTTATGAAGATAAGTACTTTTGATATTATTAAAGAATTTGAGAATTCCCAATTAATACATGCTCTTTATAAATGTAAATGATCTACTGAAGAAGGTTCAAAATTCAAATTTGTTAAAATGTACTGAGATAACATGGAAGTAAATATGAAGGGAGCCCATATGTGTATGGGAGAGAGGGTTATTTCTTCACAAATTAAGCTACTTTTTTTTGCTTTGTTTCAAAACCAGGACTTTCTAGGTATTTTTTACCACTTCTGTGCTTCATACTCAGTTCCCATTGCAATTTAGGAAATGTTCGAGTTGGAAAAAATATTCAATAGGGAAAGAAAAGTTTTGTGGACAGAAAAAAAAAAGGCATCTAACAATATGCCCTGCAGCCTACAGTGTAATTGCTTGAAAAAAACAGGGAATGGAAAACAGTTAAAAAGTTAGCCCACCATACATCTTGCAGGGATTAAAAGTTTTCATTTTTCAGACTTGCACAGGGCAGTTTGTTTCGGCATGGCACCCTGCCACATGGTGATAGATCTGCCTGCAGAGATCACACTGAGGTAGTATAATACCGAGTCCTGCTTTGGATTTTCCCTAAGGTCAGACACAATTACTACAACAACCGTGATTAACTGTGTGGCACTCTGTGCAGCAACCAGAGATTCCTCCCAGTTTTGCAGCAGTTTAAAGCAGGTCATCCATGCTGAGTTTTTGTTTGTTTGTTTTGCCTTTTTTAGTATTTCAATTATGCTAGTCTCAGAAAATACTGGGATTTAACTTTGTAAATGCTGATAACAAACATTCCGTGGCCTTTAAAATTCTTTTGCCAAAACATTATAAGCTTTAAATCATGAATTAGTTAAGGCAATAGGTGAATATTTCCCTACTGTAGTAAAATTGAACTTCAAGTTACATATGTTTCATAGTGAGGCATGTTTATTTATCTCAGTTAATTTCAGACACCAAAATGCCAAGTGCTTTCCATGTGCCTGATAATGGCCTGATTGTTGAAGGCACACAAATGAATATGACACATGTTCCTAGTCATCAAGGAATTTCAAATCTAGAGAGTCTTCCTGTAAATTCAAATGATCACGTGATCTTCTGAGCCTTTCAATGGCTATGCTCATGAATGAATCCAGACTTCATCAATTTTTTCCACTCTCTGCTCTAAGAGTTTCTGTTATGTTTCAGCAGCAGACAGACTGTAAAAATCTCATCACATACAAGGACAATTTCTTCATAGTTGAAAAATGTGCAGGAATGACCACTGTGATATGCAGGTGATAACAGTATGTGTTTCATTAACCCAGTTTTACTAAACTGAACATTTATTTAAAACACTCAAAAAATTTTATAAAACGAACATATCTGTACATAATAATGTACATATGAACATAATATATGTTCATAACTGAACATATAAAGAGAGAAAATCTGATACCACGGAGAAAGAATTCTCTTCTCATATAAACAATGAAAGAAACAGAATAATATCCTGAAAATCAAAAAGGAGATTTGCAAGACCATTGACATCAGAGACGATAGAAAGGATTTTTCACAAACAGACAGTACTAAGCTTTATGCCTAGCCAGGCCGTGCGATGATTAGACACCATTTCCAAAGAAAAATTCTTAGAAAGGTATTTTTTTCTTTAAATATTCCCTTTGTTGTCATTTTACTCTATATTGAGGTTTTAGTTCTCACTTTTAATATTTACATCTAGAGTCAACCATCCAAATACCTTTGGAAATCTCATATTGATTTTCAGCAGTTTAACTTCATTTTATGTAAATCTTAATTCATTATCTCCCTTCTTTTCACAGCACCAATCTTTCCCCAATAACCCAAATTCAAACTTCCATGTTTCCTCCTTTTTTCCTACATACAACACATTGCAAAATTAATTTTCACACTCTTCTCTTTTGCTTCTATTTTTCAGATTCTGTCAAGAAAAGAAACATCATGTTGTGCAAAGACCATAGGTTTGCAAACAAACTCTGTTTTGAACCCATTTCCTTCTTTCTATAATTCTGTAAAATAATTTCCTATCTCCAGGCCTCAGTTTTTCATCTTTAATAAGTATGAAGGATAGCATAGTATTAAAGAAAATATCCTTATCATCCTTATCATCTAATTAGTCAATTGTTTATTCTTTCAAAAATATTTATCAATTGCCCACTATAAACCAGAAAGTATGTTAGGAACTGGAATTATTTCACTTGGGAGCATATTGGTGTCATTATCTGGGATGGAGAACATGAGAAGATGCCTAAATTGCTGACATAAATCAGGGGAGTAAAGAAAAGGAATATGCTTATGGATAAGATATTTGCCTAGGGGAGGTAGAATACAATGGGAAAAAAAGAATGGTGTAGCAGTGCTCATAGTAAACTGCAGAATTTCATATTTAGCAAAAAAAAAAAAAAAAAAAAATCTCCAAATTAGATGACAGAGAAATCAGAGACAACAAGAACAATTTATGTCATAGAAGTCAAGCTAAAAGAACATTTCAAGAAGGGAATGATTCTCTCCCTCTCTGCATCTCTCCCTTCCCTCTTTCTGGAAATAATAAATAAAATCTTGAAAAAAACTGTCAATTGTTGCTCAGAGGTACCACAAAAGAAATATGGGAAAAGACTCATTGAATTTAGATTCAAGGACATAATAATTGATGTCAGTTAAAGTTATTTTGAAAAAGAAAATATAAAATTCAAGTATTTGGCAGATTCTGCTGTAGATTCCCCAATAACCATTCTTCTGCAGAGTAATAGAGCTTCCTTTCTAAAAAAAATTTTTTTAAAGATTAATTATTTTTCAGAGAGAGAGGAAGGGAGAGAGGCAGAGAGGGAGAGAGACATTAATGTATGATTGCCTTTCACTTGTCTCCAGCCATGGACCTGGCTGGAGACCTACCTGGTTTGCAATCTGGTTATGTGCCTTGGCTGGAGAATTGAACCAACAACCTTTGGGTTTTCAGGCCAGTGCCTTATCCGCTGTGCCACCAGCCAGGGCTTAGAGCTTCCATTTTAACTGTGCATATGACTTATAAAATCAAGCCAATATTTCTTAACTATCAATGCAAATAAACGTGGTTGTATTGTTAAATTAAAGGCAATACAACACAACTTCCTGGTAAATCTTTTTTTCTTTTGCCCAGTGATTGAAATGTAGACATGATAATAAGTGATCTGTAACCATGCAGATAAAGGCAACTCTTTATAAATATCAGAGCAATAAGACAGGAGGAATGTAGGTTTTAAAATTTAGCAGAAGGGTGCTACACGACAAATTCTAACTTGTGTATGAGAAAGAAAAATCAGTTTTGTTTAGTATTTTATTAATTTTGGATTTCAATTGTAGCAGCTGGATGTATATAAATAATAGTACACAAGGAATGAAATAAAAGTGCAAAAGTGTAGACAGCATATATAAAATATTTTTTCTGCAATGTTCTTTAAGAAGGGGAAAAGAAAGCTACCAAAGTAGCTGGAAAATAATGAGAAAAATAGTAACCATTGTGAGGTGTGTATATTTTCAATGGTCAAATTTTGAATATTTTTAAGATCCAATAGAAATAAATCCAAATGATAGGTTGTTTGAATATTAAAAGAAAAAAAGGACATGGAAGGAGATATTCAGTAATACTAGATTATTAATTACAAGGAGTACATTTGATTTACAGTATATTCAATAGTAAGGACTTTCTCTAGTAACAGAAAGAAAGAAGGACAGGGTGTTTATGAATAACACAATAATTTTATATGATTGCATCAAAAAGTTCCTGGGTTATTTATTGTATGTCTTTCATAGATCAATACCTGAGGATTTGATTGTAGAATAAAGAGTGTAAAATTCTTGAGTATGCTTGTATGCTCAAATGTGCCAATTATGAAAATGAGATAAAGGAAAAGGATCGAATAGAATTACCAATTAATTCCATTTGAAATTATTGATCTTGAACTTGTAATTGAACTTATTTTATTTGACTTTCTCCAACAGGGCTTGACTTTTGCTGTGCAGGCACAAGAAAATTGGGTAGCTGGGTTAGCAGGCAATGAACATTTGCCATATTTAGTGCGATGAAAATACAGCAGGGAAAGGGGATTTGTGATATGAAAAATGGCATTCAGACAGTAAGCTGTGTTTTATAAATGAATGAATGAATGTAAACCCATTCCACCTGATTTCCACCATTTTTGGCTTTCTGAACAGATTTGAGTGCTAAGTACCACAAAGTGTAGCTAATGGAAACAGACATTTAAATAGACAATACAAATTTCTACATTATGATATTGCTAGGGGAAACACACACACATGTATTTCTTACATATTCCATTATACTGTACTTAGAATTGTCATTGAGGTTTTTTACCCATCTATATATAGTATAACATGATGAAACTGTATTTGCTGGTTGTATTCTCTATACTTCACTAAACATAATTATATTCATCAAAAAAATCCATCATTTTTTTCCTACCTCATAATTAAAGTCAGAATTTTACTTAACCATAATTAGGAGTTTAGCCTGCAAATCTTTGTCAAATTGCATTTAAGTACCACTTCTGTTCTCTCCACGGGGAGTCACCGATTCTCCGGCATTTCCATCAGCTGTGGCATCTCCTTTGCAATGAGTCTCTGGTGTAGCTTGGCTGCCTGTTTCTTTAGGTTACCCAGTAATTGACACAAAAGAAAGACATCTTCTCCCTGGCTGGTGGCACAGTGGATAAGGCACCAGCCTGTGAACCCAAAAGTCGCTGGTTCCATTCCCCAGCCAGGGCACATAACCAGGTTGCAAGCCAGGTCTCCAGCCAGATCCATAGCTGGAGGCAGGTGAAAGGCAACCATACATTGATGTCTCCTTCTCTGCCTCTCCCTTCCCCTCTCTCTAAAACTAATAAATTAAATCTTAAAAAAAGAAAAGAAAAGAAAACAATGCTTCCAATGTGTTGTGTGTGTTCACAGGAACAGGCCAAAAAGAGAAGTGCTGAATGAGCAATAGAAGACATGGGTCCTTTATCATTTTAAAGTAAGCTTTTCTTTATTGAGCTGACCTGGCATGTTGGATTTCAGATTTCTTTGCTTTTTGGGACCTCACCTACATGACCACTTTACATTATGTGATGATTATCACACTAGAAATTGCAAAGTACAATAAAATCACTTTCTCCTCAATGTTCTTGTATTACTTTTAGAGGTTTTGCTATTTTATTTATTTATTTTTCTTTTCTTTTTTTTTTTTTAAGGTTTTGCTATTTTAATTAACACAGTCCAAACTCTGACATTGGAGCACCTAGTTACTCCCTTACTCTAATTATGTACTCACTGAGGAACCAAAGACTGGGAAAATTGCAGTGATGGGAGTAAAAAGGAAGAAAGAAAGTATGGAATGAAAAATATAGAGGAGAGTAAAAACTATGCAGAAAAATATAGGAAATAATCACTGACATCTAATACAATGAATAGTTGAATGAATAACTTTCCCACATGCCTAATTAGACTTTAGCTATGATGCTAACAGTTACTAAAATCAGTTCTTTTTCCTCAAGACTGCTCTTTCCTTAACTTAGGTACAATTATGGTCTAGGAAATGTTTAAATGTTACAATGTCATCAGCTATCCCTAACTACTTATTTGAAATCTGTAATTACAGAATTGGCAGCACTGGAGTTGTACGCTATTTAGACAAATAAAATGCATTACCCTTATAATTATTAAATATTTTCCCTTAAACCCTATTTTCATTGGTTAGTTGTGCAAGTTTTGGAATAAAGTGCAATCATGGTTAAAACTAGATGTATTTGTTCTGAGAAGGTTGAAAATTAAAAGTTATATGTATATATTTTTATATATGTAAATATAAAATTTATATGGTGTGAATTAAATAAATAAATATTTAGTGGAATTTTGTGCCTAACAAGTAAAAGAGCAACAATTTAACATGCACATTACCTCCTTCAAAATAGATATTAAATATTTTTAATTAGAATTGTATTTCTGAGTTTTTTTGTTCCCTTTTTTATAGAAAATATATAGTGTAGACTCCCTTTTCATTTGAGAGAGCTTATCACTTTTTTCTTTTTTTTTTTTTTTTTGTTGAAGATTTATTACTTTTAGAGAGAGAGGAAGGGAGAAAGACAGAGAGGGAGAGAGACCATCAATGTATGGTTGCCTTTCACCTGCCTCCAGCTACGGACCTGGCTGGAGAGCATACTTGCCATCTGGTTATGTGCCCTGAATGGGAATCAAACTAGCAACCTTTGGGTTCGAAGGCAGGCACCTATCCACTGTGCTACCGCCAGGGCCAAGAGAGCTTATCTTTACAAACATGTACAAACCCTCTGCCAGATTCCATTGTAATAAATGTGGAAATAAATTAAACAAGGAAGAAATAAACATAAAATGTTATGTATGTAGTATGTACATTGACAAAAAATAAATAATACAATTATTATTTTTTTTTTAAGATTTTATTTCATTATTTTCAGAAAGAGGGGAAGGGAGAGAGACAGAGAGGGAGAGAGACATCAATGTATGGTTGCTTTTCACCTGCCTCCAGCCACAGACCTGGCTGGAGACCTGGTTTGCAACCTGGTTATGTGCCCTGGCTGGGGAATCGAACCTGTGACTTTTGGGTTTGTAGGCCGGCACCTTATCCACTGTGCTACCAGCCAGGGCCAATTATTTTTTTTAATAGGAAGAAAATAGAAAAAATATATGATAGAAAATAGAATATTTTAAGCTCTTGCCTCTTAGGTAATAATCTGGAGAAAAAATATATATTTATATAATTTAAATCTAAATATATATATAATTTAAATCTAAAAATGTGATAAATACAACATAGACATACTTTTATTGTACTTTGCTTTATTATACTTCTCAGTTAAATTTTTTAAATAAATTGAAGATGTGAGGAAACCCTGCATCAAATGAGTCTATTTGCACCATTTTTCCAGCAGCATTTGCTCCCTTCAAGTCTCTGTGTCACATTTTGGTAATCCTTGCAATATTTCGAACTTTTCCATTATTATTATATTTGTTATGGTGATCATAAAAAAATCTATACTTAGTGTTTAAAAATAAACCTTGAACATTTACCATTACTTTGCCCTTCTCATCACTAGACTTATGAAGTTTATTCAAAATTTTTTATAGGAAGTGTGCACCTGGATATGACTGCGTTACATTTTTTCCCTTGTGCTAAATGACTTCATTTATTATAAAACTGAGGCTGTACCCAATGATCAAGATATCAGGCTGTGTAGACATGAAAAAGCCAGCTCTGTTATGTTTAACAGCTGATGACCAGAAACTAATAACAGCAAAATTTATCATTTTATCTTTTTAGAGTAGGATGCAATTTCATGACTGGCTGTATTTTAAAAGCTTGCAGTAGAACTTGACTGTCACTGTAACTGAAAATGAAATATTAATGAATGATAAATTTATCAAAATTATATCATTTGAGATATATATCAAATATTATATTGTTATATAAAAATTTTATATAACAAAAATTACTACATATGTAGTAATTACTATTAAACTTAAAAGCAAAGAATAACTTCCAGTTATTGAATTGGAGATTGATATAACATATTTACACCTAAATTCACTTGAATTTGAAAGATTTGCAATGAAATTTGTGTTTAAAAATGGTAAAAAAAATATTTCTGTGTGACCATTCCTCACTTCCCAGCTTATCTTATTGAACTGATATTCCTTGGTTCACCCTGCCCTACACAGCTATCACTTTTTTCCTTTTTTTTTTATGGCCCAATTGACAACCCAAGTCTTACTTTCCCTATTGAGTTTCTTCTGTTTAATTAAATGATTTAATAGTCTGTGCTGAAAAGCTTCTTCTTCACCATGTTTTTATTAAAGAAACATTTCTTGTTTGTCAAGTGCACTAAGGAATATGGGAAGGCAGTTTTTACAAAAAGCCCTAGAGTGATATTAGGAAGAGAAATATACATTGGTGAAACACCAGAGACCAATTAAAAGGCAACAGATCAGTAAGCCCATGATTATGTGGTACAATCAATATGCATGAGTACCAGGAGAATGAAAAATTAGGGAAAATAGGTCTGGGATGTAATTAGGTCTAATTACATTCCCTGATAATAAGCCTGATCATCCGGTGGTGATTTTACATTTATTGTTTGAGGTTATTAGGATATGGTTTACCCATTATTCATTCCATGCAGTAAGGACATTGCTGCAAAGGATTACCTTATTGGGTTAGAAAATGTTCTTAGTATTATTATTTTTCTCCTTGAAGCTAATAATTGATACAATTTTGAATTTTGAGTAAATGATTTTATATGTCCAAGTTATAATTTTTTAAATATCAAAACAGAGACCATTTAAACATGAGGTGGTCATGGGCATTATAGATGAAAAGGCTAGCCTATTTTTATCTTTTCATTTTAATTTTTATCTAGAATACCATGGACTAAAATGTATTGTCCTCATTAAGTACAAATGGTATTAGCAGACTAAGAACTTTTTCATGGGATAATATGACAATCTTAAAAATTCATTACCTTTTTATTTTCATCATTTAAGTAATATATTTATTTTTAATAAGAAAAAAAGTGTTTGAAGTAAAATTCCCACTCATCTTCTGCTTTAAAATTAGACTTTCATGTGATTCCAAGTCTTCTGAAAGGGCCACTATTAACATGTAGTGGCATTCCATGCATGGAAACATACAAATCATAAATGTATATTCATATTACAATTATTACATGTATAATTGCAACTTTAAATTGCACATAGGAATATACACAGAATGATCTGATTTTAGAAGTTCTATTTTATTTAATTAAACCACCACAAGTTACTAAACAAATTTGTTACTGATGAACATTGGTTACTCCTGGGTCCTTTCAGTAACAGCAAAGCGTTACTTGGTCATGTCTTCATATTATAGCCTTGCACATTTTTTACCAAGAGTATGTGTATGTGTGAATGTGTGTGTGTATGTGTGTGTGTGTGTGTACGTATATGTATATCATCTCTGCCTGCCCTGAAGTAAACTTGCTTAGGTGTTGTATTTCTTCATACTTCTATTAACTAAATGTTCAATAGCTTGTTTCTCCTTTCTTACTGAACATGAGTATATTTTAAGATTTTGCTTAGGTAAATAATAGTATACCATTATTTTATTTTACATTAGTTGAGTATGAGATTCAACATCTTTTCAAGTTCACTATCCATTTGTACTTTGCTTTTTATTTGCCCATTTATGTATTGAGTTTTCAATATGTTAACAAATTTAGCCACTTAGCTTTCATATTTTTCTTATGTCTTGTTTGTCTTTGCCTTTTTGTTAACTATTTCATTTAGAAAATATTGATTTTACATAATCAAATTTAGAAAATAGTAATTCACATTTTTAGAAATAACCTGTTTTCCCTTATAAGCTATGCTGTAGCTTTACTATAACTTTAAGCTCTACCATAAATTCTTCCTCTATTAATGCATTGTCATGTCAAAGGTAACAAAAAACTATTCAATAAATAATTACATTTACACATTAAATATATAAATAAAACTACAGTCTTATGGGATATGAAAATTACAGAAGTCCAGGCCAAATGTATACAAATGAGAGAAACTAACTGCCAATCACTGAGTTCTGTGAATTAGTGAACACCAGCAAAAATGATTAAAAATGGAGAAGACCATATCACAGAATTTACTTTGTTCATTTATCTCGACAAATATAGTTCAGTACTGATTCTTTGGTAATGCTTCAGGGTATACTAGCAAATTTCTTCTAACACATTTTGTGAAAATAGTTTAATGTGAGTGATAATGAGGTCTCACTCCAGTTCTCAGCTAATGATTTGCTGCTGGGAAATGAAGGAAGACGGCTGGATATGCAATGAGAATTATGGGGTTTGCTAGCTATGGAAATGACACTTAACAATTTTCATTTAATGGGAGAACTATTTTATCTTTTTAGAGTAAGATGCAATTTCATGACTGTCTGTATTTTAAAAGCCTGCGGTAGAACTTGACTGTCACTGTAACTGAAAATGAAATATTAATGAATGAAATACACCTTGTTGCAATAACTACATGTATCTCTGAGTGCATAGAAAAAGTAACTCAATAAAGGATCTGTATTTATGAGGTTACCTTACGAGGCTTTATATTCAAAAATTTTATATTGGTAAATTTAAAAAGTAAAGAAAGGTAATATAAGGTTTTTCTTAACTTTTCTAGCTTCTAGTCTAAACAGATTCATTTATTTGAGCAATGCTAGATATTTGAAGTACTTTTGAAACATTTCTGATCAGCTATTTAGACATCTGCTTCTGAAGCTATACACTTCAAAAATGTTACAATGAATAAGACATCAACTGGCATTAGGTAGTGGCAAGGGAGAAACACCTTCAAAAGTGTATCTGCTTGCTAATTATTCATAAACATGGAAGACAGAGATTACTTTGTTGGTGCTGATTTAATCAAACTGCTTCTTAATGTGAAATACTGTCTCCACCCAACTGTCTATAGTACAATAAAGAAATCAAGTATCATTTAAATCCTCCTTAGAAGGATCATTCTATCCACCATGGTATGTGACTTCCTAGATTTGTTTCATTACTTTTCATTTGTCTGATTTTATTGGTTAAATACTGTCATCTATAATTTTTAAAATGGGATGCATGAGGACAATAAAATCACTAAGCCAAAAACATAGTGTTAAAATAAACACATCCAGATCACTATTTACTTGTACAATTAATTAGAAAGAAGAATCATGAAGGCTTTATTGAGCTTGTGGGAAGCACAAATGGGGTCATAGCTATTAATGACTTTTCTCAGACCTAGAGGTGTATGTATTTCATAGGTAACTCCTCAGAAGGAAACAGTATGGGAAGAACAGTTATTTAGTCAGCCCTCCAAAGAACAGAGAAGACATAGTGCATGTCTTCTATTTCTCTCTTGAGAACATTCAAAGAAAAGAAATTAATTTGACCACGTCTATTCTAACTTTCATAACATAAATGTGGTTATATATTTTATGAGTATATATATATATATATATATATATATATTCTAAAGATTTTATTTATTATTTTTAGAGAGAGGGGAAGGGAAAGAGGCAGAGAGGGAGAGAAACATCAATGTATGGTTGCCTTTCACCTGCCTCCAGCTATGGACCTGGCTGGAGACCTGGCTTGCAACCTGGTTATGTGCCCTGGCTGGGAATTGCAGGCTGTCACCCATCCACTGTGCCACCAGCCAGGGATAAGATACTTCCTATTTTAGTAAATAAAACATTTTATTGGCTACATTATACATATTGGAAGGAATATTTTCTTCCTTTTTGTTCATTCATTCATTCAGAGAATCTACCCATATATACAATTAGGTTCTGGTAGAATTTGCTGAGTGATTTGGTTACTGTCCTACAGAATCTCCGTGTTAATTGCTCAGCTATTAAACTATTTGTCATTTCAGTTCTTTCAATGTGGAAAAAAAAAAATCAAACCATACTCATATCAAAGATATTCTTGAGAAAATGAGCTTCAACACTTAGTAAAGTTATTTATTTTGAAACAATGGGTAACATTTAAAATACAGTGGTCCTCACTTTGCATGGTACAATGTGCAGAGTTCAGTTAACACTGCTTTGTTAAATAGCACCTGGTCCCCAAACAACATATTTCCAATTCTGTTACCACAGCATATTATTGTAATCATGTAAAGTAAACTTTGCTCCTAGCTTTTTAGTGTACAAATCACTACATATATAACAAATGTGCATTCTGAGCAGTGCCAATCCCATGATTTTTTATAGGGGAATAAATTATATATTTGGCACTCCAAAATGTATCTCTCTGGCATAAAGATTATTTTAGGTTATTTTTAAGAAACAGAAGATTCAAGATATTTTTCATTTTATTTCTCTATTAACTGCCTAAAAAAGTTTAGATAGGGAGTCAGTATTACAAAGAGATCTATTACTGAAGATAATTGCATTTTATATCAGAGAGATCTCTCTGTGTGATCTGACGAACATTTGTTTACCAAATATCTGCTCATCTCATCCCTGTAAATTGTCTTTCTTCTCTTTCAAGTCCCAGATTCACTCCCCCTTCTCCTTACCTGGGGTAATATACAAGCTTCAATGTTTGACTCTCTGCGGTCCTCAGATCTGTGGGGTTCCTGTACATAGAAAATTATTGATTTTCTCCTGTTAACCAGTGTTATGGTCATTTGATTAGTTGACCAGCCAAAGGTCCTAGAAGGGGTAAAGAAAACTATTTCCCTCACTTAGCCTCTCAAAGTCTGTTGGTGGGAAGCCACGGCACATTTGCTATTTATTTATTTATTTTGCAATTTTAAAAAAGATTTTATTTATTATTTTTAGAGAGAGGTGAAGGGAGAGAGGCAGAAGAGAAAAGAAACATCAATGTGTGGTTGCTTTTCACCTGCCTCCAGGTATGGACCTGGCTAGAGACCTGGCTTGCAACCTGGTTATGTGCCCTGGCTGGGAATCGAACCAGCAATCTTTGGGTTCGCAGGTTGGTGCCCTATCCACTATGCCATCAGCGAGGGTCCACATTTGCTATTTAGCTCATACACAGACAGCAAAGCATTAAGTAATGTTGCCTCATATCCCAACAATAGAGAGATACTATAGGCAAAAAATTTTAACTATTCAAGTACTGCTTTTGCTGAATAATACTTCAGGTCACCTTGATTCTCTTTGGGATGTGAATTAAAATGTGAACATTTCATTTTTACCATGAAATTTAATTTTATCAATCCAGTTAATGGAGCAAGAGTTTATTTCAACTTCTAAGCCTGTTATAGACAGACTTTTGGACAAGCAATTGATGACACAACATATTGTGCAATTTCTTTAGATGAATTTTAGGAAAAATATAACAGAGCAAGTAATAGAAGTAACAATAATATGCTTATTACAGCAAAAACATTTTTTTTTAATTTTATTGTTGTCGTATTACATCCATCCCGTTTTGGCTCCCCTCTGTCCCCCTCCCCACCCACCCATTCCCCCCAAAGTCAGTCCCACCTGTTGTCCATGTCCATGGTTCCTTTATACTAGGTTCTTTTCTAAGCTGCTCCCCTTTCTTGCCTCTGCCTCCCCCCTCCCCCCTCCCCCCCAACCCCTTTCCCCCTGACTACTGAAGGCCTATTCCTTGTATTCATATACTTGGTTCTGTTTTGCTTGTTGTTAGTTTTGCTCATTATTGTCCTGTAATGGGTGAGATCATATGATATTTGTCCTTCACTGACTGGCTTATTTCACTAAGCATAATACTCTCCAGTTCCATCTATGTTGTTG
>PVIW01005393.1:0-83572 GCA_004026585.1 Noctilio leporinus
TATTTATTTATTTTTGTTCTTTCCTTGGGTTAACCTGCTTTGCTTCCTTGCCTTAGTTGAGCACCCTTCTGTGATAGGAGATTTGTGGAGTTCAGTGTTGCCGTCTCCCAGATTTTCTCCACTTGCTGTTCTTGGTGTGTCCTTTATTTGGGCTGTCTGGTTGTATTCTGGGCCTGTGGGCTTTTAGCAGAAACAAAAAAAAAAAAACAAAAACAAATAACAAAACAAACAAACAAACAAACAAACCAAACCACACAGAAAAAAAAAATCAAAAAGAAAAAAGAAATAAAAACACTAATAATAATAAGAAGAAAGGGTTTAGATGGCTGTTCACCCTTAATAATCCCTAACTGGTCCAGATGGAGCCTGGACCTGAGGGCTTTTAGCAGGGGGGGAAAAAAAAAGAAAGAAAAAAAGGGAGAAAGTCACAGGAGAAAGAGAAATCAATATTAATAAAGAAAAGGTTTAGGTGTCTGTTCACCCTTTATGGTCTCTGTTTGGTCCAGGTGGAGCCAGGACCAGTGGGTTTTATCAGGGAGAAAAGAAAGGAGAAAGAAATAAAGTAAGAAGAAAAAAAAAAAAAAAAAAAAAAAAAAAAAGGGGGGGGGGAAAAAAAAAAAAAAAAAAAAAAAAAAAAAAAAAAAAAAAAAAAAAAAAAAGAAAAAGGAGGTGGGGAGAAAGTCACAAGACAAAGAGAAATCAATATTAATAAAGAAAGGTTTTAGCTCTGTGTTCCCCCTTTATGATTTCTGATTGGTCCAGGTGGAGCCAGATCCTGTGGGCTTTACCAGGAAGAAAAGGAAAAGAAAAATTAAATTAAGAAAAAAAAAAAAAAGAGGAAGGAAGAAAAGAATAAAGAAAGGGTTTAGAAAGGCTGGGGAAGGGAGGAATACTTAGATTGAGGACTGGGAATGTGTTATAGTCACAGAGTGAGTAGACTTTAATTCAAGAGTAGGGGGAGGGTCTTGGGTATTTAGGTGGATTGAGGTATGGTGGGGATTAAGAATATGTGAGAAGTATCTTTTGCAAAGGATATGTTGGGGATTAATAGTTCATATTGCTCTCAGTATAACTCAGGTGCTTGAGATTGGCAGCAATCCCTTTCCTGATGCTGCCTCTTTTTCTTGGTCAGGACTTTACAGTCTATAGTCTGTATTCTAGCCGGTCTTGGCACGTGGCAGGGCCTCTGATTGTCACAGTAGGGCTGATTCTGAGTGTCCGCCCCCAGGTAGGCTGGGCCTTCCGCAGCCTGGCTGGGTTTTAGGGTTCTGGAGCCTGCAGGGTGCCCCCTCCCACTCCTGGCGGAGGTGCCTGCCCATGATGAGCACCCAGCACTTCTGCAGGGCAGCCCGCATCTTTGCTGGCCCCTGTGACTGGCCCCGCCCCTGCAGTTCCTGGAGGAGGCCGCCCCTGTCCGTCAACACTGCCAGGGGTCCGCCTACACTGCCCTGCCCTTCCAGGCAGGCACCACGCCTCCAAGCCAACCAGCTCTCCCCCGGAACCCTTTACTTGGCCTCTGTGATGAGCCCCTCCCAGGCATGGGCGGTGCGGCCTTTGTCTCTGGCAATGGTGGGTCAGTTGCCCCCACTACTAGTTCCCGGCTGGCCGTTTCTCTGGCTTGCTGTTTGGAGTTTCCGTGGAGCCTGGGGGCCTGTGTGGTTGCGCAGGGCTGGGCCTCCCCCGTCGCTGGGGCTTCTAGCTGCTGTTTCCCCGGTAGCCCAGCAGCACTGTTTTCGGCCCTCTTGCCGCCCCACCGGTGCACTTCCTGCTCCCCCGCTCCGGCTTCCCACAGGACTTCTCCTCCACCTCTAGCCCTGCTTGGAGCCTCCTCTCCCTGTTGCCGGAGTGAGTCTCTCACACAGTCCCTCCCCTGCAAGAGTTCAATTCCGCATTCCCTATGGTGTTTGCCCTCGCCACCCGCACTTCACTGTTGAGACTTCCAGTCGCCAGGGAGCCTGGAGCTGGCCTCGATCAAACGCACCCCCCTGCCCAGAGCCGACCTAGGCCCGCCGGCCGGTTGGTCAGAACGCCTTACCTACTGTCCTGCTAGCCTCCTCTGCCTCTGGGCTGTTGTCCCCTGTGTCCAGATGCTGCCCGTTCCAATTCCTAGGGTCCTGAAAACGTCTCACTCTCCCTATCCTGTCCTCTAGCTGCTTTGGTACTTGAGAACACCATCAGCACTGCTCTCTACTTTGTTGCCATCTTCCCGATCCCATTTTTCTAAAGTTATTTACTGCCTTCTTACTTTCTGGCATTTGTGGGCTCTACTGATTACAGAGTCAGGGTTTTCTCAGGGGTCAACACCAAATAACCTTAGCCATCTGTCTCTCAGATGTGCTGCATCTTGGGCCTTCTTGGGCTGCTTTCATTTTCCATTCTGCTGAGTTGGGCCTAGTGTTGCGAGGTAGGTATGATGCTACTTCTGGTTCCATAGACCTCAGCCTGCCCCTAGCAGAAGGAGGAGTCTGTGATTTGCAGAAGTAGAGGACATGATTTTCAATCACAGATTCTCCATGCTAGTGGAATTGCAGAAGTGACAATAAGACCCAGAAGTGACCCTCCTGTGTGTACAGTCCCAAACCTTGGATATTCATGCATGTCTGGTCCATGGATAAATATAGGAGCTAGATCTTTGGAATATGTGTTGTAAACTTTTTGAAGTTGACATTCTTAAAGGTAACCTATGCCCCCTTACCTCCTAATGTTGGAGCCACCGTATCTGGAAGATCATGGGCAAAAAACCACAGGGCTGCCCTCATGACAGTCTGCTATAGAAGAATCAGATTGGCTTATGTACAGGGTGTGTGCCATCAGTTGGCAATAACTTTGCATTTCCTTATTTCATGTGCTTCTTATTTTGAAAAACTATGTTTCTAAGGTTATGATTTAGCATCATTGTTTCAGATATAAAGTATTAAATTCTGAGAGCAACCATCATGTTGAAGGAATACGATGTTAGAGCAGTCATCGTTTCTGGACTGCATGCAGGGCAAACTGCTAAGGAAATTGTGGACTTCAATAATATTCCTTTACGTGCAGTTTACAACGTGAAAAAGGTGTATGATGCTGATCCTGATGTTGCCACACCAACAAGGAAAGCCTATAAGGTATGCAAGCATCTCACAAGTCCAGATATTGTACCTAGGATCCAGGAGATCATCAGTGCAGATCCAGGATGTTTACCTTGACATTTTGAGAGTAGTTGTACCATGGATGAAGCAAGTCACAAGTGGACATTGTTTTATCTTCCAACAAGATGGTGCACCAGCACATAATGCCAAACAGGTGCAAGAATTTCTCATTGCTAGTGTTCTTGAATTCTGGTCAAAGGAAATCTGGCCTCCTAGTTCACCAGATGTAAATCCTTTAGACTATTATGTATGGAGCATTTGTGGGAGAGAAGTTAATAAACACCTCATTCCAATAAAGAGGCTGTTAAAGCTAAGATTGAAAACATGATGATGTCCATGGATAAAGAAAAGTCAATTAAAGTGTGCTCAAGATTCCAAAGTTGGGCCCTGGCTGATGGCTCAATGGGTAGGTGCCAGCCTGCGAACCCAAAGGTCACTGGATTGATTCCCAGTCAGGGCACATAAATAAGTTGCAAGCCAGGTCTCCAGCCAGGTCTGTAGCTGGAGGCAGGTGAAAGACAACCATACATTGATGTTTCTCTCCCTTTCTTCCTCCCTCCCTCCTTCCTCTTCTCTTTGGAAATGGAGAGTGGAATCTTAAAAAAAAAAAAAGGATTCCAAAGTCAAATCAAGTCTAATTTTGCAGCAAATGGAGACTTTTTTTTAACAATTAAAAAAATGACTATGTTTATGTATTTACATATAAGAATAATTTATTTCAAAATGTAATCCTTTGGTGGTATGTTGTTTATTTTACTAAAATTTTGCCAACTGATCTTGCACACCCTGTAGTTGGACAAGTGATGTGTGGATTCCAGAGCTAGTGGTTCCAAGGGGGCTGTATAAATTTGGGCAGATTATAGAACATCTCAAAGTCTCACTTTATTCATGAGTAAAATGGGGATAATAATTGTATCTATCTTAAGGAGTCGTGAGGATTAAGCAAGATAATGTTACTAATATAGTGCTCTGAATATTGCCTCAATGAATATTTCCACATATCATTAATAAGATTTTATCAGGATTAAATGAGATACTGTATAAAGCACCCAGCATAGCTCCTTTCATGCAACAGATACTATTAGGCAGCTTTCCCCAAAGAAAAGATAATTAAAACTTTTCTTATCACCATTTCTGTATGAACTTTCACCTCCAAAATATTTATAGTTTGCCCAAGAGGCAAATGGAAGATGATTCCTCTCTTCCCCTGACATCTTCTGAGACAGATTTCCCTCCCTGCTCTTCAACTGTGCACTTCAGCAACTCTGCTGCACCATGTACATTACTGTGATGGTTTCTTCGAGGGAAATTGGAGCTGGGGAAGGTTGTGCAGTGCTTGGGCATGGGAATTCTAAGGGGCCTTTCTCTAGTTTATAAAGGTAAACATCATTGGAACTCAGCTGATTCCTGAGGGCTGTGGAGTCTGTCTAATTTTCTTCAAGAATTGGTTGGAAAGTTGCTATGAAATTCTCAGTTCATTGTCTGCCCTGTTCTCCCATGAGCACTTCTAGTAGCCTGACTTGGTAATGTGGTGATTCACTTATTCACTGAATCCTTTGAGCAATGGTTATGTTGTTATTCATAAACAAATTCCTATTTATTACCATGCATGTTGGGGAGAAGATGAGAAAATAGGAAGGTAGTTGGAAGATAAAATGTTTGGGAGAAACTCTAGTTCTGGAGGCTGTGCGAGTGAAACAATGAGAAAGAGGAAGCTGCTTTGGTGGAGCTTTCAGGCAAAAGCTTCTGAAAGAAGTAGTTCTGCAGAGGAGCCATTATGGAGCATGCAGCCTAAGGGATAGCAGAGCAGAGAGGTGAAGAGGGGAGAAGAGTGGAGGAGGTGGAGTTGTTGGCTGTGAATGGGAAGCAGGGGAACAGGCAGTGCTGAGCCCTCCTTGTGCCACAGGGAGCAGCACCTTCTCCTGGACCTGACCTTGATTTGAGCACCCACTGCAGCCACTTCCCATGTTGCATTTCCTCTGGGAACCTACCATCTTTGTTCTGTGTTACTGACTGTCTTCTAAATGTTAGATATGTTCTTTACAGGATCCCAAATCCTTGTAGCAGAAGCTGTTGCTGCACCACTCACATCTCTCTACACTCAGTTTGGGGAAGGTGATAGTTTCCTGGGGCAGCAGCTCCAACTGTTTGTCAGAGGTCATCTGCTGATGCTGCAGTGTTCTTGGTCGTCACACAGGCAGGCCAGAGGTGCTCAGGAGTGAACACCCTGCTTGTGGTGGGTGGGAGTTGGTAGATGGATATCATGGCTTTCTTACCTTATCTCTTAGTGGGACAACCCTGAAGCCTGTTCTCACCATCTTTCACCAGTTCCTGTAAGACTGACCCCAGGTGTCTTTAGCAGCAACCTTCTCCCTAGCACACGATGTATGATATTCTTTCTCTTTGCTCTTTCACTTCCCTTCTCTTCTGTCACTGCTTCCTGGCATTACTTCCCAAATAAACTGCTTTTACTTAAATGTTTGTCTCTGGATGTCTCTTGCAAAACTGAACAGAAAATAACCCTTAGAGGTAAACTTTTGCTCACATATTTATTTTTGTTCATAGTCCTCTCAGGCTCTGTCACAGGTGCTGAGCTGGAAGGCTTTCTTTTTGCTTTTTGTACCCACTCTCCCACTTCCATCACCTCTGACATCACTACCACCACCACAGGATGTATCAGAGTGCCTGGCTCACAGGAAGTGCTCGGTAAACACCTGCTAAATGAAACGAGATGAAATGCCTCTGCGAAAGAGCACTGCAGCACAGGTCTGGGACTTCCTCATCAATCTTAGTCATGTTATTTTCTCACTGTGTGACCTTGAACAAGACACTTTGCCTATGTGGGTGTCAGTTTTCTCATTGAAATAAAAGGGGGTTGAATGACACGATCTCTAAAAGGTAGGAAGATATACAGCAATAGAGCATTGAGTATATATGGTCATTCTTTTTCAAACCTGTGTGGCTTTGTCCTCTTGAATAGAAATTCTAGTACTGTTGTCTGTGGCTTTGTTTGAGTTCAGATAATTTTTTTTTTCTGCAGCAAAATCTATTACACCAAAGCAAGTGGAAAGCATAATTTGATAACATTTGATTTGCAAACTGAATATTCATGCTTTGGTATTACAAATTTCTCTTTTTTTTTTTCTAATTAGGATGGCGAACTGAAAGTTGATATACATAAGTGATATTCATTACTGGGAGCCTCCCATGCCAGGAAAAATGGAAATACATCCTTGATAAAACCCCAGCTGTGCTTTTTATTCTTTGTCCCTAGCAAAGGTGATTATGGAACAATGAGATGGATTGATGCCCTGGAAAGTGATGAGGGAGCCCCGGGCCTGGCTTCACACGGTGCAGTCCGTGGCCTCCACTCCGACCCGGAGGGTACCACCTCCGTGGCAGGGGCGCTAGGACTCCACATCCATTAACTCCTTGGCTTCTCGTTTGAAACTGACAATAAGGTGACATGGGCAGCTGTCCACATGGAACAGGACAGAGACCATCAACTCATTCCACATGGGCCACCAGACAGCATCCAGAGGTAATAACATTCTGTCAATAGTGACCTGGGTTGGATTCAAATCAGTGATTTAGGGGTGAAAGGCGCCGGATTCTATTATGAAGTGCCCTTAGCTATTGAGGGGCTAAAAAACCATCCCTTTACCACAGTTAATGGCAGAATCAAAAAAGTCATTCTTGCTGTTTTCTTTCTTTTAAAACATTGAATACAATTTTAGACTGAGCTGGAAATGAATTTACCAATAAAATCTGGTGGAAAAGATTGGTTGGTATGTTTCAACTAAGTATATTGTTGATGTACATGACACACTTTCACATCGTCCTTTTTACTTCTTCCTTTTTTAGCATAAAGTTTTCTGAGCTGAATATAACTATGACTTGGATGAATCATATTTTATTTTCTTAAGGTCACATTCATGAATTTCCAAGACAAACCTTCATTTTAGAAGGTTTACTGTGGACTCACTAAGAATAGGGCATTCCAGATGATCAGTCTCACAGAGGTAGGGCTTCCAGAACAGAACTCTAAAAGTTGTTTTGCCTAAGCCAGGTTAGGAGAGTTGGATAGAACCTAAATCTTGTGGTGCTTTGGAGCTGAAAGTGAAGAGACAACCCCCCCCCCCCCCCATATATTTGTTTTAACCTTTAGATGGAATGAAATGCATGCTTTACAAACAAAATACTTTAACGAAAGATTAAGAAGTCTATTTTTCTCTCCACTGGCTTGCCTCTTTTTCTTTGCCTCTGCCTATTTGAATCTACCTTGTAAGTAATGCCATGATCTTGGAAATGAATGAATAATTCAGCTAGGACTGCTTGCAAATTAAGATAAAATAACTAGAAAAGCTGTGGCTCTCTCTTAAAGACCAGAAGCCAGGATAGCAATAATGTTTTAAACTGTACCATAGGGCTTTAAATCCCTTTGTTCTTAAACTGTACAATTCCTTTAATCTGAGGGTTTCAAAGTCTTTCTCAGATAGGCCCCAATTGTCTTCTGCAAGATGCTGTGTGTGTGGTAAAGAGATAGTAATGAACATCCTCATTTTCCAGATGAGTGTTGGTGGAGTTCGGGCTGGAAGTTGGCTCTCACACTTAGTTCTTTTACCTGCCTTATTTCTCCAGGGCCTTATTTTCACCCGGACCAAATATTGTGTTCAAGATAATTTCCAAGCCAGCCCTCTGCATGGCTTTGCAGAGAAAGCTTTAGCTAGGAAGGAAGATTTTGGGGGTACAATATGGAACAGAGAAAGTGGCGACTTAAAGCAGGGCAGGATGTTTAGGGACATCATTTAGAAAGGTTTACACGACCCTATATCCTTCCCTGAACAAGGCCTGAGATTCCACCCGGGGTTTCATCTCTTCGATGTTAACCCCTATTAAAATACAGCTGAACCCAAGAGAACTGTCAATGTATTTCAGTGTGAATGAATGGTCGGTAAGAGGACAAAATTGGAGCAGTGAGGACAGTGAGGATGAAAGTGGGTACAGAATAGACAAAGAATAAGGGAACTCAATCTGGGTACCAGCTGACAAGATAGTGGTTGAAAGCTCTAGAAGCCTCTTTGGCCAAATAAAATTTTACCTACTTTACAATTTTGTCCAAATAGGCCTGAAGTCAGTTGGCTCTTCCTGCAGCTGATCAGTGTAGTGTGGTTCCCAAACTGCATGAGCAATTTCAAATATTCCTCTGGGCTTCTCTGTCTATTTATTTAATCCCAAATTAGCAAAGTAGTTTACATGTGAAATGCCTGGCTAACACTCAGCTCTTTTTGCATATGAGTCAAGGCATTGTGAAGAGCTGAGGAAGATTGGCTAGCAGCACTCAGAGAGGTCCTTGAATGATGGAGAATGACTGTTATTTTGACAGACTAGAGAGAAGGTATTTGTGGTTGGGAGCTATTTGTAAATGGGGATTCACTGTAGCCAATTTTGTAAGATAGTCCATATAGGGGGTTGCATACTCTTGCCTGCCCTTTTTATCCTTCTTTTCCCTCATTTATATAGTGTGTTCAGTTCACAAAGCACAAACATTCATTATCTAATTTTAGCTACACACAGCTTTCCTACACAATTTTTGGAGAGATTTAACAAAGAAATAAACATAAACATCCCTTTCCTTCTTGCTCTCCCCCCTACCCATACACAAAGAGTCCTGATCTATCTGTTCAGAGCCAAATGGATGTAATTAGGTGAAGAATCGCTTTCTCTCTAGATCTGAGCAAATATGTTTTGCAGCACACCAATTTCTCAAGGGCAGTGGGCTGGGACGGCCAGTGGCTGCTGGGGGATGGCTGTTGACCTTCAGGCCAGGCCGACTTTAATTTGCAGAACACTGCTGGTCCCAGGAGGCTCTTCAGGCTGGGCCACACAATCAAACTGAACCAGCAGCCTGTTTCTGTCCAGCCACATCCACCACCCTACAGGACATGAGGACGTAGCTAACTAGACATCGCCTTTGCATGGGCTTTGGAATTACGAATTGGGAAATAAAGCACCATAAGCATTCAGTTCTTTATGCAGAGCCTTTCCAACTGCGCTAATAGGAGAGTCTCTGTAGCTATAAACATATAGTCTGTTCCATTGCACATTCTGTGTGTTTCAAAAAGTGATCCTTAAGTGAACTTGATAATTAGATCCCAATTATATGAATGGTCTGAAAAAACGCTAGTTTAAAACAATAAAGTGTTTTATTGTTTTTGACGTGGAAAGATTTTTGCAAAAATTTTTGACATGGAAAACTCCCCCATCCCTAGATGAACAAAGTAACTAAGTGTCCCTGAGCCAATCTGATTATCACAGTTGTCTTAATGACCAGGTTGGGTTGCCACAAGGTCGGTCCAGTTGATTGCTGCACAATCAATTGAAACGATGAAAAATAATAGCAGATTGATTGGGCAGGGGTGGATTCAGTTATGGCACCCAGATACCTCCTTTGTGTGTGCACATATGCTTGTGTGTTTGGGTTTGTTTACATGTGAAAAAGTGAATACTCTGGTGCTAAGATTTTGTTCTCAATCTAGGAAAATTGAAGACAGACAACAATTGAAGACAGTTATAGCTTGTGGGCCAATTTAAACCATGAAGTGTTCAGGCAACATAAATGTCAGGGACAAAAGACTGTAATCATTACTATTACATATGGGCAATTAGATTAAATGTCAATGAAATATTAGTTTCCACATGTTTGTAGATTGGAATTCAAGGAAAAAACTCTCTTGGATGTACATTACAGATAGAAAGTGACAGGAATGTAAATAGAAGGGCAGTGTATGATTTTTGACTTAGTTGGTTGTAAAACACAGTAACAATGAAACTAGCCTTTGCACTATTTTACTTGTTTTTGTGTAGTACTTATTACTTTTTAAAAAACCTGTTTATGTATCTGTCTTTCTACTAGATGCTAAGATTCCTTGGATCAGTAGTGATGTCTTCTTTTTTGTTACTGATAATAGTAGCTAACAGAGTACCTGTTATTGCCAGGATTTGTTCTATAGTGTCAACTCCTTGACTTTCACAACAATGCTATGAGCACTATTATTAAGCCCATTATATCGTTTTGGAAATGTGCATAGAGAGGTTGAATAACTTGCTTTAGGTTGCAAAGCACGTTCGTGGTGGATCCAGGATTCCTGCTTAGGCAGTCTGGTTCCAGAGTCCGTGTCCTGAAAATTCTACCTCCTTCTTAGTCTTTGCAGTACTTGAACCTGCAAATAGTATGTGTTAAGTTAATGCTGCTGAATGAAGGTATCTATCAATAAAGCTTAGCTTATGCCTTTATAAGTATAAAGATTAAGGCATAGGGAGTGTTAACTAGCTTGATTTTCAGTATCAGGGTGTTCTTGATTTTAGGGTTGGAAGGTGGTGGAGAACCAGGCTGTCAAATCTGTTGATAAAAGCTCATCACACTTGCCTTTACACTAAAAGTGTTTAATAAATTTTGATTAATTTTTAATTTCTTCCTGACCTTCTTACTTTTTACTTCACTCTTGGAAGATTTGATGTGGCTTATAAAAGCATACACAATAAAATTTAATTAAAAATTAGGATTACCAATATATAAATATATTAGAAAACAAGCAGTAAGTGAAAAATCTAGGTCACAACTGGCAGACCTTAGGCTTATAGGTATATATACTTGCTCACTGAAGTTGATGATAAGCTGTCTGGCAGCCAACATAAAGAGAAACTGCACCAGCGATATGCTCACATTCCCCATGGAGAAGAAATATTGAGGGTGGAGAGGGCAGAACATACTTGTTCCTTGGGGGGAAAAGCTTTTTATTTTTTCCCCTTCATCCATCACTGAGTTATCCTATGTGACTGAAATTCTTCTTCCTGTATAACCTGAGTTATCATTTATGGCTAAAAACATTTTGTGCTTTGTTACCTGAATTAACATTTATGACTGGAAATCTCCTTTAAAAATTTTTCATTTTTAAATTACAATTCACATTTACTATTATTTCGTATTAATTTCAGGTATATGGCATAGTGGTTAGATAATCATATACTTTACAAAGTGATTCCCCCTCTATTTCCTGTACCCACCTGGCACCATACATAGTTATTACAGTTCTGTTGACTCTCTTCCCTCTGCTTCACATCCCTGTGACTATTTCATAACTACTAATTTGTGCTTCTTAATCCCTTTACCTTGTTCTTTCTAGCAACTATCAGTCTGTTTCTATTTTATTTTGTTCCTCAGGTTCCTCATAAATGTGAAATTATGTGGTATTTGTCTTTCTCTGTCTAACTTAATTTCACTTGCAAAATACCCTCTAGGTCCAACCATGCTGCTGAAAATGGTCAGGTTTCATTTGTTTTGATGGCCAAGTAATATTGTATTGTATATATGTGCCACAACTTTTTATCCACTTGTCTGTTGATAGGCACCGGGTTTGCTTTTATTATCATGGCTATTGTAAATAATGTGCAATGAAGAAAAAGTGCATATATTCTTTTTTATAATTAATTAATTAAATTTTATTGTTGTTGTATTATATCCATCCCGTTTTTACTCCCCTCTGTCCCCTTCCCCACCTACCCACTCACTCCCCACCGAAGTCAATCCCACTTGTTGTCCATGTCCATGATTCTTCCATACCAGGTTCTTGACTAAACTGCTCCCCGTATATTCTTTTGAATTTGAATTTTGAGTTTCTTCAGATGTATAGCCAGAAGTAAAGCTTTTCTTACTTAGTTTTAAAGATCGTTCTCATCCTTGCCTACATATAGGAGTCACAGAGTAGTTAAATAGATAATATCCTCAATAATTAATTTTAGAAAAAAAGGTAATAGATTTCATAAATTTGTGTTTTTATTGTGCAAAATTAGTTTGGATTCTGAAAAACTGGCTTACTTGCAGTTGATGTTCTCATGGTGGGGTGGACAGTGAGAGAGGATCTTCAAAGATTTGGGCTGGATACTTTCCATTTGCCCTTCCAGATCAGCATCTCACCTTTCTTTACCCTTCTTCCCTCCCCTTCATTCCTTCCTTCCTTCCTTTCTCCTTCCCTTCCTCCCTCCCTCTCTACCCCCTCACCCAAGGATATATATATTGATTTTAGAGAAAGAGAGAGAGAAGAAGGTGGTTGGAGGGAGGGGAAGAGAGAAACATTGATATCAGAGAGAGACATTGATTGGTTGCCTTTCACATGCACCCTAACTGTGGATCAAACCCACAACCTAGGTATGTGCCCTGACTGGGAATCAAACTTGTAACTTTTTGTTGTATGAAATGATGCTCTAACCACCTGGCCTGGGTATCTTTCTTTATCTTGGCTTTGCTTCAGAAGTTTGATCTCATGGGCTACATTCATTTGGTTCTCTTGTTCAGTGACATCTGGTTGGATTTAGCTAATGAAGACCCTGGCAGGTTAGAAGAGAGTAGACAGAGAAAGGTTGGGGTATTAGTACTTTGCTCTCTCTTTCTTGGGGCCAAGGGTTGACCATCCCTGTTTTTCTTGGATTGAAGTCTGTTATCATCTATCAGTGAAGCATTCCAAAGCTACGGCTACAACTTCTGTTTTAGGAAGGGTCTCTTCTCCTTCCTCCATCAGGCCTTGTCCTATTAACTGTCTTTCTATTTTGTGCACATATGGTTTCCCTTAAGCTGTCTACACCCTTCTAAGTAGTCTCTTTGTTAAACTCTTTCAGTTTCCTTGTTTTGACTGGTAGAGAAACTGGAAGTGACCAAGCAAGGGAAGAGCACCCAAGTGTTCTAGGCATAGGGGCAGAGGGACTTCATAATATTCCAGGGCAACCAAAAGGCAGGGTTCAGGTAGAGCTTGAATGCTATCCGTCTGTCAGCTGAACTTTGGCAGGCATAGGGCATCCAGCGGGCATGGAAAGATGGTTTTAGTGGTCAAAGCAAATCAATTAAAGTCCAAGTTATTTTAAACAAACAAACAACTATTTTGGTTGTAGGTACTGCTTTAAACATAGATATCAAACATTATTGATATCTAATAATCTGCTTTGACTGCCTAGCTGTTCAGTCTTCACTCTAGCCAGAGGGAAAAGGTCAGAGTTAATGCTCTCTTGTTCACATTCAGATTTAGTCTAATGAAACTTACTCAGTGATTGAATTTAGCACTTGATCACTCAAAGTGTTTGGGAGAGATAGTGGGATTTTATTTCAACAATAGGTTTATGTTTTAAGGAAAGAAATTGTTGAGTCAGGTTCTTATTTTACTTTTATGTGTTAAAATATTTTTAATTCATAAAGAAAGTCTGAAAGTGCTTCAGGGCTGGGATAGCCAAAGTTTGTAAAATCTTATTATGACTCAGCCAAGATTTGTCCAAATAGATCAATTTTAAAAATAATAATTTAGAGCAACAGTTTAAGAAGTCATTAGCCCATCTAAAATCTCTTGCAATGGAATGTGGATAACTGGAAATGTAATTAAAATAATTTTGGATTGAATGAAATAATATTTCCTTCATTTACTAACAGGGTATATCATAAAATATTAGGCTTTTAAAAACTGGATTATAAATATGCTTGTTATAACTTGTATCATACTAACTTAAAAGAACATGAAGATAATGCCTTGTACTAAAATTAAGTATGATAAATATAATAGTTAAGATGAATACAAATAATACATCTGTCACGTACAATGCTAAGCTGTTTTGCATATTCTCTTAAGCCTAACCATCCTGTAAAAAAGTTATATAACTTCCATTTTACAGAAGAAAAAAACCCTGAAACTTAATGAATGGTTGGATGTAGTTTGCTACACGAGTTAACTCGTGTTGGCACTTGCATTAGCTTTTGTATAAAATTGCCTGTCAGCAATGTGCCAAATGTTTAGCAGCTTGCAAAGTCCTCATAGTAGTTAATGAGAAAGCAGAGACAGAGCCCAGGTTGGCCTGACTCAGGAGTATCTATGGCTTAACCACTTAGTGCACTTTCTGTACAACCAGGATTGAAGTCCAATTCCCCAGAGAGAATAATTCTTTTCAGAATCTGTTTTATGTTTTTCATAGAGATCTTTTTCATGAGGGATCCTTTAATTCATAGTGTAATATTTCAATTAGAATGACTGGAAGGATAGCTCAGGTTGGGATGCTTATCCTCATGTTTAATGTATTTTTCATTATTGCTCTATTCTAAAACTGAAGGAAAAAAAAAGGCCTTTGAGAAAAAGCAAAATGAAAAGAAAATCAAGGGAAATTGAACACTGCTATGTACTTAGCATCCAGGCACCTTGGCTCAGGGAAAAATGCAATTTGATGTGAGAAACAACTCTAGCCACATTCAAGGCTCACAGCCCAGCTCATAGCAGATGTGTTTTAAAACATGTCCACATCCTTTGACCACAGCATCATGTCAGCAGCACAACACCTTAAATGTGTAGGATATGGGGTAAATTGGGATGTTTCTTTACATTCTATGGCTGCAACTGATGCATAACTGGGCCCATCACAGGTGGCCTTCCTCTGTCTTGTGTCACCAGTGTTCAGGGGGAAAGCTCAATGCTGTAGATATTGTTGTTATGGAAACCAGAAGTTATCTTTGCAAAGGTTTTGAAGTCAATACAAAGTTTCTGTTACAGTACCTGAAATGCTGCTGGTTTATAAATAAAACCCTGGTTTCTCTCTCTGTCCCTCAAGTAAGAGTATTATATACTTTCTCTGTGTCACACCTTTCAGTAGGTTGATTGCCACAGAGACCCATAATCCCAGAGAAACAGATAATTGTTTAAAATACATTTGGGAACAAATGGTATACATCTAAAGCTGGCCTCGTGGTTGGCAGATAAAAACATTTTGAAGAAAGGATTCTGGAACAGAAAAACAGGCTTCTTTTTCTTGTCCCATTTTATAGACACATCTTTGCCTTCAAAAAGGTATTTGGAAATGGAAAAGATGAACATATTTGTAACCTGGGATCCTCTAAGAGGCTCTTAAAGGGGCCTGGTTAGGAGCAAATGGATCTGGTCCCTTTCATCTACTTTGGTCTCTCTTGTTTTGTTGTGAGTGTGAGGGGTTTGAATGTACTAATAGCAAGAGGGCAAGGTTCTGGGAAATGCAAGAAATAAGCTGCATCTTAATGCGAATACACTTCGGACTAGAGCGACATCTCAAAAGCTGCCTTGGATAATAAAAACCTTTTATAAAGGGCTTCTAGGGAAAATACACAATAGAGAAGAAAACATATTACTTATTTGTTTTTTTTAAAAAAAATCCTCTTAAGAATCCATGATGTCCATTTTAGTCCTGAAGTGCTCAGAGCCTTACAGAAGCAGAGGGGAAGGAGCACCACTCTCTCACCTCCTCAGAGCAGCCTGCCACTGACCACTGGCCTCTCTTTGATGACCATGTGGACAGAATCCTCCCCTGGGACGGGATGGAGGACTGCATTCTCAGGCTCACTTGTGGTTGCTTGCAGCTGTGCTGAAACAGATGTCTTTCCTTTTAAAAAACTAAGGGTCTCTCCAGTGGTTAATTTGATATGAAAGTGGGGATATGCGTGTTTAATGGCAGAGGGTCTCTTTCCAATCAGTATTAGAAATGTGATAGATACATTCTTAAAATGCTTGCAATTGAAGGGAAGGGGGACCTCATCTCCTCACTTTCATGTACTCAGGATATGAGAAAATAGTGGGACACAGGAGGCAGACGGGTGTTGGGAGATTAACTCAGTAAAAGGATGCAGCAATGTGATTTGAGGACTGACTGTTTTGGAACATTTTTTCAAATCTGTTCTTTTTTCTCCGGGCCTGCTGTCACTGGCCCACCCAGGTTACCACTATCTCTTGCTTGGGGTATAGCAGCAGCCTTCTAACTCATCTCCCTGATTCTACCTTTCCCTTTCCAAACAGTTTTCTTTGTTGTAGCTGAAGCAACCAAACTGAAAACCCACTAGTTCCTCCTCATTGCATGTAGCAAACAATTTAGAATCTTTATCTGCTCTTCTAGGCTCTGAACGAATTATTTGTCCAGTCTCTTATGGGTTCCTCCTTGTTTTTATACCATTTGGCCATAGAGAATATCTCAGTTTCTCAAACAGGCCATGCTTTTTCTTTCTTTCTTTCTTTCTTTCTTTCTTTTTTAATTCCCAGGTGCATGTTGCTTTTTCTATCTGAAATGGTCTTCTTTTTTTGAAGTCCCGCCCATCTTCTGGCCCCAGTTAACATGGCTGTCGTCTTCTCACTTTTCAAAGTCCTGTTCAAATCCTAAGTCCTTAAGGACTACTACTCTTCAGGTGAGGCTAGGCCTGGCTTAGTGTCTATACCACTTTTTACTTCTCCTGGGTCTTCGCCATCACAGTCACAGTGACTAGATAAAGGTCTGTCTTTGCCACCGGACTGCAAGCTTCTAAGGACAGGTGCAGGTGGGTCTTATTCTTGCCTCTGGCACATCATGAAGTGCTCAATAAATATTTGTTGACTCTGTAACTTGCTTGCTATGGCGACATCTGTGATGTTTTGTTGCCCATCTGTGGACCAGCTCTGGATTGGTCTTTGTCCTCTTTTATTCTTCTCTTGGCTTACCTATCCCCCAATTATTGGGCTTGTTCAGGGTAGAATTACTGCTATTGTGAAGCTGGAAAAATAATACCTTTGGCTCATTTCAAAAAAAAGATTTTGTTTGTGTATTTTTAGAGAGAGGGAGAGCAACATTGATTGGCTGCTTCTGGCATGTGCCCTGACCAGGAATCGAATCAGCAACCTTTCTCTTTGTGGAAGGACAATGCCCAACCAACTGAGCCTCACCACTCAGGACCCTTGGGCTCATTTTTTGATGAGGCATGAAAAATGGCTTCCCTATAATCATTCTGCATTGTAGATTTTTATGTCACCAGAAAAGCCAGATAAAAAGAGCCAAACTTGCTATTTGCCATAGTGTAAAAACAAAAACAAAAACAAAAACAAACCAAAAATGTTTCTTAACTTACCGATTTTTTCCCCCTTAAAAACAATCCCTGAATTCAGACAATCCAGTTTATGTAGACCCAGAGAGACAGAGATCAATATCTGGTTTCTGAGAGATGAGACTGTACTGCAGATTTAAAACTAAAAATCCATGCAGTCAGCCACGATTCAAAGCAGCCCCTGCAGGGCTGTAGGTCACAAAAAGAAGGAGCAGTCTACCTGAGCTTTGATTCTTTGTTGGAATGAAAAATGGAGAAGTGGCTTAGTCGTGTATTCTCTCGTAACTGGGAAATTGAAGAAAGGGAAGTTACCCTTGGAACAGGTTTTGTGAATTCCAGCCTGAAGAGGAAATTAGTTTATTCATTCAGAGTCTGTCCAAATAAATGCCTGATTTGTAGGTCACACAGTGAGGACAGTGAAGACCACTTCTTGTGATCTAGCAAGGAGATGAAACAAGGCTATAAGGAATATCTCATGAGCAGGCAAAAGCTCAAAGTGAGCCAGACAATGAGGGGAAGAAAGTGAGACTTCAGTGAACTGGATGACAGTGAAGGATCTTTGGGGAAAGGTAGCTGTGAACCTGCCCCCAGAGAGGGCTGGCATCCAGGAGAGAGTAAGAAGGAGGGGAGTGCCTTCTAGCACCAGAAAGTAGGTGAATAACTTTCAGAAGATGGAAAGGGGGATGATGGGTCATTTGAATGGGAACAAATTTGCCCTTAGAAAATGAGAGTGTGGCTGAGACAGCCACAGTCGGGCTGATTCCTGTGCAGGCCAACCATAGATTCTGTCTGTGCCTTCTCCCCTCCAGGCTTGGCCAGCACAGCCCTGTGGAATGGGATAAACACAGCTCAGACCCCTTTGCTTGCCTTCTTAGTCCTCTACTGCCCATAGCTAAAACCCCAGGAGTCTGCCTCCCATCAGTATGGCAAGTGCATATGTCCTTTTCCTTCTGTAAAGGTAATATTGGGACCGCTCTCCTAAGCTTTTTGCATTTTTTTTTGTTTTTTTGTTTTTTGTTTTTATGTTTGTTTTCAGGAAGGGAAATGATGGTAGTTTGGCATGGGGAAAGAGGACCCATCCTTGCAGAGAAAAGACTATTTCTGTAGCTAAGCCATTAGGGAATTAGTGCAACAGTGACCACAGCCTAATTTGAAGACTTATTCTACACAGCCAGGATATGAATAATATGATTTAATCATTTTGATAACCCTATGAGTTAGTACTGTTATCCTTAGTTAACAGGGAGGTGGGCACTGAGATTCAGAGTGTGAAGTATCTTACCAAGTTCACAAAACTAGAAAGGGCAGAACTACAACTTGAAACTAGATTTGCTTGATACAAAAACCACATACCTAACACAAAGCAGTACTCTTTTGGAAGCTTCTCCCACCCTCCTTTTAATTTTTCTTCTGATTATTTATATTTTGAAAATAACATATAGTCTTCTAGACAAATTAGAAAATATAGAAAAGTATAAAGAATAGACAAAAACTGCTATCTAAAATCTATTACCCAGAGGTCATTCCTATTAAAATGTTTGCCCTGCATTTCTCTTAATACCTTGCACAATGTTTCACATAATTGAATTTATATTAGTTCTTATCTGTATTTCCCTTAATTGTATAAAATTAGGATTTCCCTGTATACTTGGTCAACCTGAGTTTTAATAGTGGTGAACATTTTATTGTTTAGGCAAGCCATACATTCTCTTAATCTTACTGAAATTTTAAGTTGAACCCAGTTTCTTTCACCATCAAAAATGAAACTGAAATAAACATGTAGACAGACATACAAAATGTGCATGCAATTTGATCTGTACTTCTGTCAGGTTTCTAGAAGTGGCATTACTGAGTCAAAAAGATATGGTCAATTTAAAAAAGTTAACCTTTATGTATGTTTTCCATTACCATTTAGTCCCCTTATATTCCCTTCCTCCCAGCAATCAGCACTCTGCTGTCCATGTCCTTGAGTTTTTTGTCCTTTTTGCTCAGCCCTCCACGCCTTAACTCTCCCCTCAACCAGCTGTCATACGACTCTTCATCTATGAGTCTGTCCCCATTTTGCTTGTTAGTTCATTTCATTAGATTCTACATATGAGTGAAATCATATGGTTTTTGTCTTTCTCTTCCTGGCTTATTTCACTTAGCATAATGTTCTCCAGGTTTATCCATATTGTTACAAAGGGTAAATTTTTTTTTTTTTTAATGGCTGAGTAGTATTTCATTGTGTAAATGCCCCAAACTTGTTCTATCCACTCATCTACTGATGGACACTTGGGCTGCTTCCAAGATATGGTTGATTTTTTAAGGTTCTTGATGGGCATAAACAAAACAAACTCCAGGAAAAATGTCACCAATTTATGTTCCATTATTTTTGGGGATGTTTTTGGTAATCAATTTTCCCATTCAGAGGACATGTCCATTTACTCAAAAATTATGTCTGTCAATATTGTGCTATTCTTCCTATAGGCATATTTTCTTATTCAGTATATTTTTTGATTTTATAAATGTGATTTTTTCCTGTTTTCTCTTAACTGCTATATATTTATCTTACTTCCTATTATGGTTTACGTGTTAGAAAAGTTTGACAGAAAAGAAAGGGAGGTCTATGGAAAAAATGCATTGGGAAATGAGGCCTCCCTGCAAATTAAGGAGGGTCTTTCCTTCCTCAGAAGCAAAATGGGAAAAGGCAGTGGATGTTTACAGTAAAGGGTATGGAGCCAGTGGATTTGTTGATTGACGATTCCATGACCACCATCTCTTAGGAATGGACAAAGGAAAAAGTAGAACCTAAGTGGTGGGACAATTTACCCTGGGGGAAAGGGAGACTCATTTTATGATGAGCCTGGAGGGAAGGATGGATGCAAAGGCAGGCAGAGAGAAGAAAGTGTGAGCTGGTTGATTCCAGTTTCAGGAGAGGTTATCAAGGACTTAGAGGTTGGGGGAGAATCGAAATTGGGAGAAGAGTGCATAATAACCTCTGTGGCTACTGTGATTAAATACATTACTAAGGTCCCCTCATTTCAGTTTCCTGAAACATTTGATCAGATCAGAACCTGCCCATTGCCATCAAATGCTCAGGGTCTGACCCCATAGCTAGCTACAACACAACTGATTTTTAATAAAAACAGAATGTGAAGACTGGACACAAGCCCGCATTCAAATGCTGTCAGACATCTGCAGGAAAATTGAAAAATTCATGCAACCATGAGAATGCTTTAAATGATCAAATGTTAAGAAAGTTCAACTTACCCTAAACTTGTCATTTCGTTTTCTTTTGGGGCTATGGTAGGAAAAAGAGGCTTCTTTAATTTTTCCCTTATCCTGATTCTGACATTCACAAATCTTTTAACAGAGAACTAACTGATCAGTGTAAAAGCTTTCATTATTTGTGGTGAGTGGCAACATCCAGCACCTCAATATTTAATCTGTATAATTTCTGTTAATGTTTTATTCATGCTCACTGGAGAGGTTATAAGGGCATTGTTAACTGCATAGTTTTTTCTTTGTTTAAATATGTACACTTCCGTTTGTTTTTGTCTTGTAGAAGAGCTTATTTTTTCCTTTCCTTTTTCTCTTTCTGTTTTTCTTTATTTTAGTTTTTCAGTTTGGGCTCATGCCTTAGAATTAAAATCTAGGGTCCATTAGGCATCGTTCATCTGTGAGATGAATTCTGTATTCTATCTATCGATTCCATTGTTGGTGAACATTTGCAGGATTTGGCCAAGCGCTAGCTAGTGCCTTAAATATAACCTACAATATCTCTTCAATATGGGATGAAAATGGAGGGAAATATCCTCATTTGCACAGCTTGGAGGAAAATGCTTCTATATTAAGAGCTGTTATATGTAATACATGTAGTTTTCTGATAAGTAAAGTGAAAATAAGTATTTTCCATGATATTGAGCCAGTGGAATATATTTAATAATTCCAAGCCCATTTGCCTTTGAATAATGCCTTCTGAGATGTAGATATTTTTCAGACCAGGGACACTTTATAGATTGTAAATTGCAAATACACATATTTTGTGTAGTGAGTTTGCCAGAAATTGCAGAAAGGTTTTTAAGGAAGATTGTGTCTTCATTTTAGCCCTGAAAAGAGTCTTGACAGCCTCTTTCCCTGGTACTATCTGTACCTCAGGGCATCTTATTTATATGGATACCTATCACTAGTAATCTGTCTACTAATCGGCCATCTTTTCATTGCAAAATCTACTGACCTTTACTCATTTCTTTTCCTTAGTTTCTTTATAAATTTTGCTTGAAGCTGCTGCTCTCTGTGACATTGAGTTATCCTAACCTTATTCCTTCTTTTCTAGTCATTCCCACTGGGCTTCCTTTGATGGTGTCTTCTGTTCACTAAATGTGAGTGTTCCTCAAGGACCTAAGGTAGCCTTCTGCTTTTTCTCTTCCTAATTCTCTGCCTCAGTGAGCGCCTTCATTCTCTGGGTCTCTTTCAACATCTCTAGATACTAATCAGGGCTCTCATTCCATACCATTGGAGAGTTTCCACTTGGATTTTTAAACTCAATTTATCTAAAAGCTCTTGTCTTTTCCCAAATGACTCTTTCCTATGCTTCTCTTTCATTTATCCTCCTTTTGCCCACTTAAACTTCAGTCTTGCAGCCAGCTTTGGTTTCTCTTTTTCTACAATCCTTCCATTTCTAATTAGCCACTATTTATTTTTATTCTACCTCCTTAAATTCTCTGCAGTCTCCACCTTCCTCTCACTTGCAAGCTTTTAAGACCTCATATTTGTACTGTTGCAGTAGCTGTAACAACATGTTGAGATAATAGTCTATTTCTCACTGTTAAAGGAGGTTTTATTCTTTCCCACATAACAAGATGGCAACCTCATTTTTATGTTCTCTGCCTGTGGAAATTTTGTGAAGGGGAGTGAGTAGGGCAAGAAGAGGTTTCCAGGCAATGCCCTCTCAGGATTTTGTTTGCAGAAATGTAAGCTGATTGAGAATAATTATTTTGGATCATTGGATGCCGAAGCTTTGTGGCTCACCTTTGTATCTATGCTCTGGGCCTAGCAAAGGAGAAAAAGAGAAGTCCAGGTCAAGTGATCTTGTCTTTATGGAGATGAAACTGTGCTCATCTCTTCTCTTGATCCATTGGCTTGAACCTACTTTATGGCCACATCTAGCTTCAAAAACAAAACAAAACAAACAAATACAAAAACTGGGTTGAGGGGTCTGTATCAGGTGGGTGTGTGCCCAGCTAAAACTGAGGAGTTTTATTAAACAGAAGAGGGAGAGAATAGATAACTACACAGCACCCACAAGAAGGATATAGGACTCCCAAAAATATGCCTGAAATTCAGTTTCCCACCAGCCAGGCTCAGAAGAGATTGCAAGATTTAAAAAGGATTCTTGTGAGGATTAACTACAGTGTTTTCAAGTGGCTGGTAAAGTGTAAGTGCTCAATAAGTATTCATCAAAACTAACTTGCAAGTCACCAGATTGAAAATAATATATTGGACTTCATGGGATGAGAAAAGGTCAAATTTATGCTTAAATTTGTTCATTCAACAAATATTTATTGAACTCAGATTGTATGCCAGGCACTGTTCTAGTTGCTAGAAAAATGACAGAGAGTGGTATAAGGTTCTTGCTCTTAGGAATCTTTCACTTTACTCTGGGGAAGTAGAATAACAAGTAAATCACATATTGGGGGCAAAGGATATAACAAGAGATGGAGTAAAGGTTATGGCAGAATACCATGATGGGTAGAATTATAAGGTGTTTCCCCAATTCCCAATCCATGGCTACACTCTGTACTATTACCCCTCAGTCATACCTGTACCTTCAGTGTGAATGGGACTTGTGAATATGATGGAATACCACTCCTATAATTAGATTTTGCAATATGACAAATTGGGGAGATTTTGAAGACACAATTAAGGTCCCAAGGGGGTGGGAGGTATAGGGGGATAAGTGGTAATAGGGAAAAAAAATGCAGTAAAAGATTTAAGGTCCCAAATCAGTTGATTTTTAAAAAAATATTTATTATTTTTAGAGAGAGGGGTAGGGAAAGAGGCAGAGAGGGAGAGAGACATCAATGTATAGTTGCCTTTCATCTGCCTCCAGCTATGGATCTGGCTGGAGACCTGGCTTGCAACCTGGTTATGTGCCCTGGGTGGGAATTGAACCAGTGACCTTTGGGTTTGCAGGCCGGCACCTTATCCACTATGCCACCAGCCAGAGCAAATCAATTGATTTTAAATTAATCAGAAGAGAGGGTTTTCTGGATGGATCTGAATTAATTAAAAATCCTTAAAAGAGGAACTGAGCACTACCTGGCCTTGAAGAAGGAAGCAGTAGTACTGTGAACTGCCTATGGAAGGGATCGCAAGGCAAAGGCCTGAGGGCAGTCTCTCAGGACTGCAAGCTCCATTTGGCTTTCAGTGAGCAACAAAATAAGTATCTCAGTTGTAGAGCCATGAGGAAATTGCCTGCCAAAACATGAATAAGTTTGGAAGTAGGTTCTTTCTTGCCAAGCCTCCTCATGAGAACATAGCTCAGCAAACATTGATTGCAGCCTTGATGGAGTAAGCTGTGCCTGGACTCCTGACCCACAGAAATCGCGAGGAAATGAATGCAAGTTGTTTTAAGCCACTAAGTTTGCGGCAATTTGTTACACAGCATTAAAAAAAAAAAAATACTGGTTTTAATGGTATAAGTAGGAGAGACCTCTGTGTAAGGTGAGTTGGAATGGAGACATGAAGGCAGCAGTGATGAATAAACTATGGGGGCATCTGGGATAAGAGCAGAGGAGTGACAATTCTTCCTGGTATGTGGAGAGTAGCACATGAGTGAAGGAGGAGGCACCAGCTAAGCTGGAAAAGATGGCCATTTGGACTGGAATGTTTTAATAGAGGGCATCAGATTATGGACACAGTTCAAAGGTAGAACCAACACAAGTTGCTGAAAGATTAGATTTTGAATGTGAGAGGAAGAACGTTCAAAGGAAAGCTCCAGAATGTAGTTGCCATTTACTATAATGAGAATACTGGGGTAGGGGTGGAAAGAAGCAGACTTTAGGAAGAAGTCAAGAACTTGATGTTGAGTATGTGATGTCTGAGATGCCATCCAAGGGCATTTGTCAAGGGGGCAGGTGCATATGTAAGCCTGGAATTGAGAGAGTTGGGGATGGGAATAAAAATAGGGAGTTTCAGCATATAGGTGGTATTTAAACTATGACACTGGAAAAGATAACCCAAGACAGAAAAATCATAAATTATAGGTAGAGAAACTCCAGTCCAAAGAGCTGCAATGACATTAGGCTGATACCTAAGAGCCCAGAACTAGTTATTAGCATAGCTTAACTAAAAGTGCTTCTTGATTCCAAGCTCAGAGGATCCTGTTACCAAGGATCACAGGTTCTTTTTCATCTCTTCAGTATTATCAAGACTTGGGAAAGAGCCTTGCAAAGTCAAAAATACTTGGCTTTTGTCCTCTCTTGGGTTTGCTGGTCCCAACATAGACCTCTGAGGCCTCCTTTCCCACCTTAGGTGTCGCTTCACAATATGCTGATTAGATTTGATGGCTGTGGGAGGCCAGGCCTCATGTAACAATGAAAATGTATGCTGTGATGTCTATAAACCTCACCCCATCAAATTAATAATGAAAAGCCTCCTATCAAAGTCCTTCTTGTGCTCAGTAGCCTGTGGCACATTTGGACTCATCAACAGATATTCAACAATATGACAACTTGTTTAAATCTTGGTCAAGTAGCATTATGTACTGTTGTTATTGACTTCCCTTTTCTGATGGCCACCCAAAGGTCTAATGACCACATTCCTAAAGCTTTGGGTTTCTACTCATTGTATCTTAGCCTGTTCTGAAAGAGGAGATCCCCCTGGTGGAAGGCAGGTCAGCTTTAGCAAGGCCACCGAATTGAGGAGGGCTCTTTGTGACTGGTTTGAAACAAGAGAATTTACACTTCCTGTGAGAATGTGAGGCATGTGAGTGCAGGAACCCTAACACATGTGGAGCTACCTGTAGCCTAACTTCTGTGATAGTCCACAACCCAGGTGGGAAGAAACATAGTTTTGTTTATTGATTTTTCCTGTAACTCCACATAATTTCCATTTGAGCCTCCACTGACTGGGTTGCAGAAACATACTCGCCTTTTCCCTTTCTTGTGATTGAGTTTAAGTTTGTTGGGCATGGTTATATGGTACCTAGGTATGACAGGATTATCTGTGAACTCTGACATTGTTCAACATGTTTGTGACATAGTCAGCTTTCATCTGGTCCTGTGATATTGGTGCCTTCATGGTGCCTATGAGATTTCCCTTTTTCTTTTCATGGCGCCTTCAAGTCAAGTGGCATCTGCCACTCCTATACATGGTCACTATTCAACTCTTTCCTTCTGTCCTGGAGCATGGAGATCTCTATGAGGCTCCTAAGGTACGAGCAACCTGGACATACTGCTTCCTCCCATTTCTGCTCCCTGAAGCTCTGCTAGGGCTCTGGCTTCTAGTAAGGATCAGCATCAAGTTTCATCACTTTGTCTCCCTTTGGGGAAATCTGTTATAGTCTCTCTCAAAAGGTTCCACTGTCTTTAAATCTCACTTCTCTCCAACATCTTTTTCACGCCCAGAACTGCCCCTAGCTCCCTAAAAGTTTAGTTTTTTGAAATATAATGTTAAGAAGACACCCTTTTACAAAATTTACCCTGAAATAATAAGCATAGAACAGTTTGGTTGCTTGTTGTGGAGTGGATAAACGGAATGAGGGGGGAAAAATGGAGAAAGATCAAGGGGTAGTAAAGTGATATGGCTCATATAAAAGCAATCATAACACAGCATGATACTAATGGGAGCTAGAATTCCTTTTCCCTGTTTACGTCCTGGTCACTTTTCTGATAAAATTAGTCACTACTTCCTGTACAGGATGGTTCGACTCATGGTTAGTCGTTTTGAAGCAAAAAAAAGTATCTTAAGAACATAGTACTTCTTGAATGGGTGGGTGGGGAAGGGGACTGAGGGGAGCAAAAAGGGGATGGATGTAATACAACAACAATAGAAAATAAAAAGAAGATAGTACTTCTTAAAAAAATCCCTAATCTCTTTTTTTTGTATTTTTTTTTAATTTAATTTTATTGTTGTATTATATACATCCCCTTTTTATTCCCCCCTGTCCCCTTCCCTACCCACCCACTCCCCCACAAAGTCAATCCCACTTGTTGTTCATGTCCATGGTTCTTCCATACTAGTTCCTTGGCTAAACTTCTCCCCTTCTTTGCCTACTCCTCCCGCCTTCCCCTTGCCCACTTAATTATATTCATGTATCTGGTTCTGTTTTGCTTGTTTGTTTGTTTTGTTCATTATTGTCCTGTAATGGGTGAGGTCATATGGTATTTGTTTCACTGACTGGCTTATTTCACTAAGCATAATACTTTCCAGTTCCATCCATGTTGTTGCAAAGGGTGGGAATTCCTTACTTCTTTCTGCTGTATAGTATTCCATTGTGTAAATGTACCAAAGTTTTTTGATCCATTCATCCATTGATGGGCACCTAGGCTGTTTCCAGCACTTGGCCATTGTAAATAAGTGTTGCTATGAACATAGGGGTACATAGGTTCTTAGGAACTGGTGTTTCAGGGTTCTTTGGGTGTAGTCTTAATAATGGAATTGCTGGATCAAAAGGCAGTTCAACTTTTAGTTTTTTAAGGAAACTCCATACTGTTTTCCATAGTGGCTGCACCAGCCTGCATTCCCACCAGCAGTGCATCAGGGTTCCGTTTTCCCCACATCCTTGCCTACACTTGTTATTTGTTGATTTGTTGATGATTGCCATTTTGACAGGTGTGAGGTGGTATCTTATTGTGGTTTTAATTTGCATCTTTCTGATGGCTAGTGATGTTGAGCATTCTTTCATATGCCTTTGGGCCCTTTGTGTGTCTCCCTCAGTGAGTTGTCTGTTCAGATCCTCTGCCCATTTTTTAAAATTGGGCTGTCTGTCTCCCTGGGGTTTAGTCACATTAGTTGTTTATATATTTTGGATATCAAACCCTTGTCTGAGGTATCATTGGCAAATATGTTTTCCCATATAGTTGTATCCCTTTGAATTTTGCTGGTGTTTTCTTTAGCTGAACAGAAACTTTTTAGTTTGATATAGTCCCATTTGTTGATTTGTTCTTTTATTTCCTTTGCCCTTGGTGAAGTATCAGTAAACATATTTCTGCATAGGATATCTAAAATTTTACTGCCTATATTTTTCTCCAGGACCTTTATGGTGGCACTGCTTATGTTTAAGTCCTTTATCCGTCTTGAGTTTATTCTGGTGTATGGTGTAAGTTGATGGTCTAGTTTTATTTTTTTGCATGTTGCTGTCCAGTTGTCCCAACACCACTTGTTGAAGAGACTGTTTTTACTCCATTTGATGTTCCTTCCCCCTTTGTCAAATATTAATTGACCTCAGGGTCCTGGGTTTACTTCTGGGCTCTCTATTCTGTTCCATTGATCTACATGTCTATGCTTATGCCAGTACCAGACAGTTTTGATGATAGTAAGTAACCTGGTAGTATAGTTTGATGCCCAGTATGGTGATTCCTTCTACCTTGTTCTTCTTTCTCAAGATTGCTGAGGCTATTCATGGGCGTTTTGAAGTATTTTTTCTATTTCTGTGAAGTGTGTTATTGGTATTTTAATTGGGATTGCATTGAATCTATAGATTGCTTTTCATTGTATGGACATTTTAATGATAATTCTCCCCATCCATGAACATGGTGTATACTTCCATTTATTTGTATCTTCCTTCATTTCTTTCTTCAGTGTTCCGTAGTTTTCTGAGTACAGGTCTCTTACCTCCTTGGTTAAGTTTATTTCTAAGTACTTTTATTTTTCTTGTTGCTATGGTAAATGGGATTTGTTTTCTAGTTTCTATCTCTGATGTTTCATTATTGGTGTACAAAAATGCTTTTGATTTCTGGATATTGAATTTATATCCAGCTATTTTGCTAAATTTGCTTATTAGGTTGAGTAAGTTTTTGGTGGAGCCTATCGGGTTTTGTATATACACTATCATATCATATCATATCATATCATATCATATCATATCATAATGATAGTTTGACTTCCTCCTTCCCAATTTGGATATCTTTGATTCCTTTTCCTTCTCTGATAGCTATGGCTAGAACTTCCAAAATGATGTTGTACAGAAGTGGAGAAAGTGGACCGCCTTGTCTTGTTCCTGATCTTAGTGGGAAAGCTTTTAGTTTTTGCCCATTGACTATAATGTTGGCTTCAGGTTTCTCATATATGGCCTTTATGATGTTGAGGTATGCTTCCTCTATTCCCATTTTGCTGAGTGTTTTTATCATAAATGGTTGCTGTACTTTATCAAATGCTTTTTCAGCATCTATTGATATACTCATATGGTTTTTGTCTTTTATTTTGTTGATGTGTTGTATTATATTTATTGATTTGTGAATGTTTTACCATCCTTGCATTCCTGGGATGAAACCCACTTAATTGTGGTGTACGATCTTTTTAATGTATTGGGGGATCTGGTTGGCCAATATTGTGTTGAGAATCTTAGCATCTATATTCATCAGAGATATTGGCTTATAGTGTTCCTTCTTAGTTGTGTCTTGACCTGGTTTTGGGATTAGGATAATATTGGCCTCATAAAAATAGAGTTTGGGAGTCTTCCCTCTTGTTAGATTTTTTTGAATAGGTAGAGAAGGATACGAGTTAGTCTGGTCTAAATGTTTTGTAGAATTCACCTGAGCCATCTGGTCCGGGGCTCTTGTGCGTGGGAGTTTTTTGATTACTTCTTCAATTTCACTAGTTGTTATTGGTCTATTCAGGCTTTCTGTTTCCTCTGGACTCAGTTTTGGTAGATTATACATTTCCAGAAATGTGTCCGTTTCATCCAAGTTGTCCTATTTCTTGTCATATAGTTGTTTGTAGTAATTTCTTACAATCCTTTGTATTTCTGAAGTATCAGTTGTGACTTCTCCTCTGTTGTTTCTGATTCTGTTTATTTGGGTCCTCTTTCTCTTTTTCTTGATGAGTCTGGTTAAAGGCTTGTCAATTTTGTTTATTTTTTCAAAGAACCAGCTCTTGGACTTACTGATTCTTCAAATTGTGGTTTGAGTCTCTAAGTTATTTAGTTCTGCTCTGGTCTTGATGATTTCCTTTCTTCTACTTGCTCTGGGCTTTGTTTGTTATTGCTCTTCTAGTTCTTGCAGCTTTATTGTTAGGTTGTTTGTAAAAGCTTCTTCTGACCTTTTTAGGTAGGCCTGTATTGCTATGAATTTCCCTTTCCTGTGTCTCATAGGTTTTGGGCTGTGTATTCATTGTCATTTGTTTCCAGAAACTTTGTGATTTCATCTTTGATCTCATTGTTGACCCATTCATTACTTAAAAGCGTGTTATTCAGTCTCCATGAGTTAAGAGTGTTTTTGGTTCTTTCCCTTGAGATTGGTTTCTAGTTTCAATCCATTGTGATCTGAGAAAATGCTCGGTATGATTTCAGTTTTCCTGTATTTGTGGACACTTGTCTTTTGACCTACCATGTGGTCTATCTTAGAGAATGTTCCATGTGCATTTGAAATAAATGTACTTTTTGCTTCTTTGGGGTGAAAGGTTCTATTTATATCAGTTAGGTCCATTTCCTCTAGAGTGTTGTTTAGTGCCACAACATCCTTAGTGATTTTTTGTTTAGATGACCAAAAACACTCAACTCATGGAGACTGAATAACATGCTTTTAAGTAATGAATGGGTCAACAATGAGATAAAAGATGAAATCAAAAAGTTTCTGGAAACAAATAACAATGAATACACAACAGCCCAAAACCTATGAGACACAGGAAAGGCAGCCCTAGGAGGGAAATTCATAGCAATACAGGCCTACCTAAAAAGATCAGAAGAAACTTATACAATAGTATAATAGTGGGGTATTAAAATCCCCTACTATTAGCATGTTGCTGTCTATATCGTTCTTAAAGTCCTCCAAGATTTTCCTTATATATTTGGGAGCTCCTATGTTGGGTGCACACATGTTTACCAGAGTTATATCTTTTTGATGAATTGTTTCCTTAAGTATTATGAAATGTCCTTCTTTGTCTCTTTTTATGGCCTTCATCACAAAATATTCATCATGAAATAAGTATTGCTACTCCAGGCTTTTTTCAGGTCCATTTGCTTGATATATATTTTTCCATCCCTTCACTTCCAATCTGTGTCAATCTTTTGTTCTGAGGTGTGTCTCTTGAAGGCAGCATGTATGTGGATCATGTTTTCTTATCCATTCAACTACCCTGTGTCTTTTGATTGGTGCATTTAATCCATTTACATTTTAGGTTATTATTGATTGATACTTATTCATTGCCATTTTCTCCCTTTGTACCTGTGTTCCTCTCTGTCTCTCTCTGTTTCTTCATTTTTATTTTATTTTTTTAAAATATTTTATTTCATTATTTTTAGAAGGAGGGGAAGGGAGAGAGGCAGATAGGGAGAGAGACATCAGTGTATGGTTGCTTTTCACCTGCCTCCAGCCACAGACCTGACTGGAGACCTGCTTTGCAACCTTTTCCCTGGCTAGGGAATTGAACCTGCGACCTTTGGGTTCTCAGGCTGGCACCTTATCTACTGTGCTACCAGCCAGGACTGTTTCTTCATTTTTAATAAAGCAAACCCTTTAGCATTTCTTGCAATGCTGGTTTGGAAGAGATGTATTCTTTTTGTCTTCTTTTGTCTGGGAAATTCTTTATTTCTCCTTCCATTTTGAATGAGAGCCTTGCTGGGTAGAGTATTCTTGGTTGCAGGCCTTTGTTTCCCATTATTTGGAATATTTTTTGCCATTCCCTTCTGGCTAGTATTGTTTCTGTTGAATAATCATTTGAAAACCTTATTGGAACCCCCTTATATATTATTTGCTGTTTCTCTCTTGATGCTTTTAGGATTCTATTTTTATCTTTAAAGTTTGCCATTTTAATTATAATGTGTCTTAGAGTGGGTCTGTTTGGATTGATCCTCATTGGGACCCTCTGTGCTTCCTGAACTTGAGTAACATTTTCACTCCATCATGATAGGGAAGTTTTCTATCATTACTTTTTTGAACAGGTTTTTCATTCCTTATTTCTCTTCTTCTGGTATCCCTCTAACATGGATATTATTGCATTTCATGTTGTCCTGCAGCTCTCTTAAAACTTCTTCATTCTTCTTCAGCCTTTTTCATTCTGTTGCACTGTCTTGGAATATTTTTCTACGTTACCCTCCAGCTTGCTGATCCGATCCTTTGCTTCCTCTAGCCTGCTGTTGATTCATTCTTCTGTGTTCTTCAATTCAGAAATTGTATTCTTCATTTCCTCCTGGCTCTTACTGATAGTGTCAATGTCCTTTTTAATGCTGGTATAGTTCTCGGTAAGTTCCTTGTAACTTCCCTGGAGTTGTTTGTAGTTCCCCTGGAGTTGTTTGTAGTTTTCTTTGAGCTGGCTGAGCTCATTGAGCTTCTATATCATCATATCATCATTATTTTGAATTCCATCTGATAGTTTGCTTGCCTCTGTTTCATTTAGTGATCTTTCTGAGGATTCCCCCTTTCCTTTTGGTGATGGACTATTTCTTTTTCTCCCCATTTTTAATCAGACTGTGATCAGCTGCCAGGCTAAGGAACTGCTAGGCTGGAAGGATTTATTTAGTTGTAATTCTATTGGCCAGTGATCCACCACCAGGCTCAGATGCAGTTTGGGGTGACAGACTGATTCAGTTGTAAATCAATAAATCAGCTACCAAACTCAGGCCCTGTTGGGCTAGTCAGACAGGTTCAATTGTAATCCAATGGATCAGCCACCAGCTCAGGTACAGCCTGGTGGGACAGATTCAGATGTAAATCAATGAATCTGTGATCAGCTGCCAGGCTCAGAAGCTGCTGGGCTAGACAGCAAGATTCAATTGTAATCCAATGAATCTGATCAGCTGCCAGGCCCAGAGGCCAGTGGGTGGGACAAACCAGTTTAGTTGTGAACCAGTGAATCCACAATCAGCCACCAGGCTCAGTTGCCACTGTGCGGGGCTGACTGACCCATCCAGCAGTAAGTCAGAGAATTTGTGATCAGCCGCCAGGCCCAGGTGCTTCTGGGTGAGAAATTCCTCTTCAGGTGCCAACTATAGTATCTATGCTAAGACAGGGCAGGGCAGGAGAGGTTTACTTAGATATAAATCAAAGCATTGTGATCAGGTCCCAGGCTCAGGCATTGCTGGGCAGGCAGATTGTTTTCCAGTGGGCGGGGCTATGAGGACTCTCCTAGAAAGCCCAGCGCAGTCCGCCTGAGGTGTGGGTGATGAGTCAGCACCAGGATCCCCACAGCTGCCTCCTCACTTCTCTCCCCCAAGCCACCACTGCAAATTCTCCCCATGGGTCTCTAGTCCTCTCTGCCCTCCCTCCGCTGGAGCCCAGGGTAACTGGGTGCCAATGTATTTTCATTGTGGTCACCCTAGTAGTTCTCGGTTTCCGGCGCTCTCTCAGGTTAGTAAACCCCACCGTTTTCTGCCCTTCTCAGTTGGATGCTGCTCTGCTCTCCACTGTGTTTCTGTAGCTGGGATCCCAGTTGGGGGACCAGAACCCCGCCTTCTTAGGTGGAGCCCCCAGCTCCGTTCCTTCTGCTGCTGCCTCCGGTGCTGGCCCAGCCAGCTCTCGCATTTCCATGATTCCTACCAGTGACATTGAAGCGGCCTCTTCTGTTCTGTCTGTGGTTATAGGGCTTCTTTCCAGCTGGTGCTCTGTTGGTTATTCCAGCTGACTTTTTCTCCAAAAAATTAATTCCAGGTGCGACCTGGGAGGAGATTGGTGTAGCTCCACTTACTCTTCTGTCATCTTGCTGGAACCTTGCCTCTTTTTGTATTTGTAATTTAGAAACTTGGTAATGATTTAACACATCAAGTAAAATGATTCCTTTTCCCAAATTCCCACAGGTCTTTATTTTTTATTATCTTAACCTACTTTATAAAAGTTTAATTCTTGAAGGATAGGATCTGTTTAACTGATTTATGTGATTTATCTCTGTATATACAGCATAGTGTATGCTATATAATAGGTACTTCATACATTGTTTTTTACTTCATACATTTTTTGAATGAGCAATTACTTGAGTCCCAAGGAAAGAAAATTTGGAAATTAAGTTCATTGGTATGGAGGTTGGTGAATTTAGAAGTGCCATTCATTCAGTCATTTAAATTTTTTTTAATTCTATTTTTTATGTACTTTATTTTGCTATTATAGTTGTCCCAGTGTTTTCCTTTTTGCCATGTCCCACCTACTATTACCCATTTCCTCCACCAAGCACTGCTTTAGTTCATGTCTGTGGGTTTTCATATAAGTTCTATGGTTACTCCATTTCCTATAATGTTCTTAACATACTCCTGTCTATTCTGTACCTACCAGTTTGTGTTTCTCAATCCTTGTACCTTTTCCTCCAATCTTCCCCTTCCTCCTTCCAATTCATAACCCTCCAAATAATCTCCATATCTATGATTTCACTTCTGTTCTGCTTATTTTCTTGGTTTGTTTTTTAGATTCAATTGTTGATAGTTGTGAATTTATTACCATTTTAATGTTCATAGTTTTAATCTGATTTTCTTAAATGAGTCCCTTTACCATTTTATTTAATAATGGCTTGGTGATAATAAATTCCTTTAGCTTTACCTTATCTGGGAAGCACTTTAACTGTCCTTCAATTCCAAATGATAGCTTTGCTGGATAGAGTAACCTAGGTTGTAGGTCCTTGATTTTCATCACTTTATATTTCTTGCCAGTCCCTTGTAGCCCACAAAGTTTCTTTTGAGAAATCAGCTGACAGTCTTATGGTAACTCCTTTATAGGTAACTCTCTGCTTTTCTCTTGCAGCTTTTAAGATTCTCTCTTTACATTTAACCTTTGACATTTTAATTATGATGTGTCTTGATGTGGTTCTCCTTCTGTCCACCTTGTTTGGGATTCTCTGTGCTTCCTGGACTTGTAAGTCCATTTCCTTCACCAAAATTAAGGAAGATTTCTTTCATTATTTTTTCAGGTGAGTTTTTATTTCTTGCTATTTCTCTTCTTCTGGAACCCCTATGATTTGAATATTGGTACAGTAGAAGTTGTCCCAGAAGCTCCTTAGCCTGTCCTTATTTTCTTGAATTTTTTCTCCTTGCCGTTCTGAATGAATTTTTTTTTTTAATTCCTTATGTTTCAAATCATTGATTTGATTCTTGGCCTTATTCTCTCCACTGTTGGTTCCCTGTAAAATTTTATTTCTTTCTTTTACTTAGAATGAACTTTATTTTTGCCTGGGTCTTTCTTATGCTATTGAAGTATCCGATGAGTTCCTTGAGTGTTCAATTAACCAGTATTTTAAATTCTGCGTCTGGTAGATTGCTTTTCTTCATTTTGTTTAGTTCTTTTTCTGGTGTTGTGTTCTGTTCTTTCATTTGGACCATATTTCTTTGTCTTCTCATTTTGGCAGTCTACCTGTGTTTGTTTCTATGTATTAGGCAGAGCTTCTTTGACTCCCTATGTTAGTAGTGTTGCCTATTGTGGAAAAGTTCACTGGTAAATTGGATGGGGCGAAGCCTCAGGTAATGCCAGGGCATGGCAACCTATGCGAACCAGTTTGATGGAGTCTCACCACCCTGTGTATCTTTGTGGGGGAGGGCTCAGAAAGGGGACAGTGCTGCTGCTTGGCCTCTGGAGTTTTGTTCTGGAGGAAGCTGTCTTCTGGGATTTGCCCTGATGCCAGATACTTTAATTTCTCCTTGTATGCAACTGGTGTCCTTCCATCAGCTGCCCCAGTGCTGAAGCCTAGGGGGAGTGAATCTGTGTAAGTCCTAAGTCCATTGTTGGACCTTTAAGAGGAGACTTCTGAGAATCCCACAGTTTCTTCTGTTGCTATAACCCTCACTGGTTTTTATAGCCAGAAGCTATGGGGACTTAATCTTCCTGGCACTGAAATGTAGGGCTGGGATCCCTCACTCCCAATTTATTTCTCTCAATTTTTATCCACCACACATTGGTGTGGGACCAACCATTCCATGCCTTCTGTCTTTCTGTGTGTCTCCACTCCTGTTACTCATCTGGATGAATGTGACTTCTTTAATTCCTTGGTTATCAGACTTCCATACAACTTGATTTTCTGACAATTTTGGGTGATATTTGTTCAGTAGTCTAGTAATTTTTGCTGAGATTGTTAGAGGAGGCAAGGTTTGTTTACCTATACCTCCATGTTGACCAGAACCTCACTGAGTCATTTTATTTATCCTTTTATTCACCAAATAGTTATGCGACATATATGAAAGGTTTAAGAACCTGTACTAGATAAAAAATTAGTTAAAAAACCAGAAGTTAAAAAAATTAGAAGGATGAATCCAGTCTTCAAGGGGTTCACTTTTCTTAGAATTAGCCTGTGCCTTAACTGACCTTACCAACTCCATTAAGTATATAAACCACAGGTTGTCTAGTGTCCTGTAGACACTCAGGTTATTTTAAATCTTTAGCCATTTCAAACAGCAAGTGTCCTGTAGACATCCAGATTGTTTTTAAATTTTAGCTAGTTCAAACAATGGTGAAGTGAATAACCACATGTAAAACTTATTTAATATAAGTCCATGTATATATGTAGCATAACTTGCCAATTTCCCTTCATAGAATATCCTCCTTAATAGTATATGGAAATTTACATCTGCTTTCAAATGTCCCAACCTTAGTTTATGCTATCCATTATTCTAGAATCCTTTATTTGTGTATCCTAAGGTTCAGAAACATTTTCCCCTTTCATTCTCAGGCTCTACACTTAACAGAAACCCTAAATTCTATGAACTGGGCCACCATTCCCACAGTGTTTTTCTGTGGAACACTAGTTCTTCAAGATGTTACAGAGTCCAATGATCACATAAATATTACCTATTATAGCTACCTCTTAGAGAGTTAAAATGCATTTTAGAACAATAAAGTTGTTTAACTGTGCTTATTTCCAGTGTTTCTCATTTGGGAATCACTTCTAAAACTATTGGTATCTCTTTACTTTTTTCTTTTTTAATTGTTGTTCCATTGTAGTTGTCCCAATTTTTCCCATTGCTCTTCACTGTGCCCCCACCCCCCAACTCCCACAATCAACAATGCATTGTTGTCTATGTCCTTGGGTCATTTATACTAGTTTCTTCACTAAACTCTCCTCCTTCTTTCCCCCTTCACCCCTCCCCTCTGGTCATTGTCAGTCTGTTCCTTGTTTCCATGTCCATGACTCTGATTCTGTTTTGCTTCTTTATTTGTTTTGTTCGTGACATATCTTACAACACACACTTGGAAAGAATATTAACATTGATGTGCCGCTCAAAAATTCCTCAGATGGTGCCAGAAAGAATCCTCATTCTTTAATGAAGGTCATTTCTGACGTTCTTACAGGCTAAAAATTCTCATTTCCTTAATTTGGACTGTTCTAATTTATTTGTTGTAATATTTATAATTTCCTATTTTGTCATCAAATATGGTCACCCAGTTGGTAAGTTTGAGAACACTGAAAGAAATTTGTAGTGTGGATAAACCAAAAAATACCCATTTCTCTTCTAGCTTGGCAGCTGGTAGCTGTTGTTTTCTTCTCAAGAGACTTTACTTGTAATCATGGAATCTTAATAGTGGCATAAAATGAAACTAAAGTAAACTTGGTTTCACAGTATGGTAATCTCATGGGATGCTTTAGCACAAAAGGGGTTCTGTGGTCTAGTGAGTTGAAGAAATACTGCATAGTATATCCTGTTTTTGAGATTCATGGTGTGTTAAAAACTCTGAAGAATATTGTAGTAAATTAACTTTCATCTTTTCTAAAATTATTGGACTATCAAACTCTTTTTGTCATGTTAACATTTTATTGGACAGTGGCTCTACAGAATTTACCAGAGGAAATACTGACTAAACTACCTCATAATTCAAGAATAAGATAAAAACTCAGAGAAGTAAGGTACTAACCCAAATTTATCAAACTTAATTTTCTTGAGTTTGAATTCAGTTCTGCGTGTTAGTTTTTTAGTTTTAGTTTTTTTTTTTTTTCATGAAAAAATCTCCCAAACCATTGACTATGAAAGAACATGTCGAAGAGATTAGGGAAAAGTAAAATTTAAACACCTAGCCTGTCTGATATGTATTACTAAATTGCCTGAACAATTGTTTGTATAATCAGGGATATAGTACCAAATGTTATTTTAAATTTATTTGAATTCAATTGCCTTTTCAAGAAAAGTTTAGTTTTTAATAGTTTCACCTTATATGTTTGCTTTTATAGGTTTAAGCCCCATTATTTCAGACAATGACTATCCTGTCATTTTCCCCTTTCATAGATGCTGGCTTTCTATGTTACGTGGAACTTGATTTAAATTTATACAGGGATAAGCAAAAGTAGGTTTACAGTTGTTCATATGAAAAATAATATAATAATAAATAATCATATAAGAATAAACTTTTTCATACACAACTGTAAACCTGCATTCCCACCTCACCCCTCTCCTCCCGCCATATTTGTTTTTACCTTTTTTTACAAAGAATTATCTTGGTCATTAAGTTCCATTGAACTTCAGCCCCATCCTTTGCAGTAGAAAATAAAATCACCCAGTTTCTTATAGCATCTGTCTTTCAGTTCAGATATTCATTCTTTACTTCATCCATCAGTGGACTTTATGAACAGAGGTCCTAGGCATTGAACTAAATGTCACAGCTGACACAAAAGTGAATATACATGGTTTTTGAGCTAGCATAACTGACATTCTAGCTAAGAGCTATGAATTCCTCTGGCTGAGGGTCAGCATGATCAAGGAGCAGGGCTGCTATGCATGATAGCAGAGAGAGTGCCTGCATAACTCCAGGGGCTCCAGCTACACAGACAGTGATATGGTGGCTGCTGATGAAGTTGTGCCACACAGAAGCCCTGTGCTAGGGATCTGTATTAGGATTCTATTCTAGGAACTACCTGTTGTAGATTTTGTCCTTTTTCCAGGAAATAATTTATATGTGTCAGAGTGGGAGAAATGATTTCTGGTTTGAACAACAGTGTCCTACACATAATGAGGGTCATCATATATTAAGGTAACTCCAAGCTAGGGAGATATGGCTGGCTTCAGAACCAACTTTGAAATGTGACTCAAAGTTGAATTTTACCTGTGACTTAGCTTTAGGTGGGAACTATTAGGATAATGAACCAGGAAGAACAAAAACTTGTTCTGGGCTGGAATCAACTTATTAGATGAAATTTAAAAAAAAAATCACATCTAGAAATCAATAATAAAAATAAGGATAGAAAATTCCCAACTATCTGGAAAGTTAGGACATATGCTTCTAAATAATACAAAATTTAAAATTATTTTGTACTGAATGACTTAAAAAATTGTACATATTAAGCCTTGTGGGATACAGGCAAGTTTTACTTATTGGGAAATTGGTAGCCTTAGTGCATACATTAAATAGATGGGAGGCTAAAATTAATGAGCTGTATATCCATCTTCAGAAGTTAGAAAATAATAAACTTAAAAAGCAGAAGGAATGATGTAATAAAGGTAAAAGGAAAAATATTGAAGAGGAAGAAAGAACCAAACATACAGTAGAGAGGATCAACATAGCCAAATTTGGCTTTGGATAATAAAACTGAGAAGTGCCTGGTGAGGCAGAGAGGTGGTAGAGAGGGAAAACAGAGAGAGAGAGAAAAAAAGAAGGAGGGAGGGAGGGAGGAGGAGGAAAGGGAGAGGGGGAGAAGAGAACTAGAAGAGATAATATCAAGAATAAAAAAATTATCCTACAGATGTTAAAATGGGAATAAGAAGCTATTATGAACAACACTATAACAACACATTTGAAAATTTCAATGGACACATTCTTAAAGAAATACAATTTATTTAAAAAGGCATCAGAAGAAAGAGTGAATCTGGATATTTTTTTAAAAAAGATTTTATTATTTTTAGAGAGAAGGGCAGGAAGGGAGAAAGAAAGGGAGAGAAACATCAACATATGGTTGCCTTTCACCTGCCTCCAGCTACGGACCTGGCTGGAGACTTGGCTTGCAACCTGGTTATGTGCCCTGACTGGGAATTGAACCAGTCACCTTTGGGTTCATAGGCTGGTGCCAATCCACTGAGCCACACAAGCAGGGGCAATGGATAGTTTTGTTTTTTTTTTTTAACTATTAAGAAAATTGAGATCCTGATTAAAACTTTTCCTACAAAGAGAACTCCAGAGCAGATGCCAGTTAATAAATTACCAATATATCAAACATACAGGCAAAATAATCCTAACCTTACAAAAATAGAAAATATTCAAAATATAATTAAGTTTATCATAAAGATTATTTCACTCATATACTTATTGAGATGTTCATTTTTATTACATTTATATACTTTCCAGAAAACTATTAAAAAAGAATGGAAGCCCTGGCTGGTGGCACAGTGGATAGGTGCTGGCCTGCAAATCCAAAAGTTGCTGGTTTGATTCCCAGCCAGGGTACATAACCAGGTTGCAAACCAGGTCTCCAGCCAGCTCTGTAGCTGGAGGCAGGTGAAAAGCAACCATACATTGGTGTTTCTCTCTGTTTTTGCCTCTCTCTCTTTCCCTCCCACTGGACATAATAAATAAATTAAAAATAAAAATAAAAAGAATGGAAAAATATGCATATATCCTTGGACCCAACATTTCCATTTTTTTTAAGTTAACAACTACAATTGCATATGAGTGAAATGGTGTATGTACTAGGACATTCTTTGCAACATTGTTGGTAATGTCCAAAGATTAGAATAAACTAAAATGTTTTTTAACTAGAGACTACTTAAATAATTTATAAAGATTCATGAATGAAATACAAAATATCTGCAAAGAAAAGAGCAAATAATACAGTGTAATAAATACCTATCCGGAAAGCTCTCAAAGTTAAGCAAATAAAAAAACTAAGTTCAGAATAGTATATAGAAAATGCAACATTTGTGTATAGGAAAAATGAATAGTATGTTTCTAAAACTAATAATAGTGGTTTCCTTTAAAGAGATAACTATGTGGCTAAAAGATAGTGGGAAAGAAAAATGTATTTTCATTGGATACCTGAGGGTTCTCCAAAATGTACCCAGCTATGTACTATGAAAAACAGACATTTACTAAAGAAGATACAAGATATAAGAAACATTGTACACAGGACAATGATGAGTGCCTCAGTCCTCATCAAAGTAGGCACCTTGGCACCTCACACAACTTTCCTGATTGCCATCATCTGCCTCTTCCTGTTTTCCCAAATCTCTTTGATGGTCTGAAACCTCTTCCCTTTCAAAGGTTGTTTTAGTTTTGGGAAAAGCAGGAAGTCACAGGGTGCAAAAGTGGGGCTAAGTCACCTGGGTGATTTGATGCTTTACCAGAGAACTCTACATGAGACATGATGCATGAGTGGATGCGTTGTGATAAAGCTGCCAGTCACCAGTTGCCCATAGCTGTAGACTTCTGAATCATCCAAATAGCTTCTATGGAGTGAAGTTCAAGCTTAATGCAAAACTTGACATAGATTCATTGCTCTATTTGCTCAACCATTTTGAATGTAGTGGCCACACAGTACACATGTTCACTGAGCAGCATCTACTGCCCTCACTGACTAGTACAGTGAAATTGTCATTGTTCATGCATGTGCCTTCCAGTTCACTTTCTGTGGCTGCCAGTTTATATCAGTGTTAGGTAAACTGTTCTTGTTATATTAATAATGGCCGAAGCCCAGAGCTAGTAGAAGGAAGGAAATTATCAAGATCAGGGTAGAATTAAATGACATAGAGACTAGAAGAATAATTCAAAAAATCAATAAATCCATGAGCTGGTTCTTAGGAAAGATAAACAAAATTGACAAGCATTTGATGGACTCATCAAGAAAAAAAAAGGTGAGGACTCAAAATAACAAATGAAAGAGACATTACAACTGTTACCACAGAAATACAAAGGATCATAAGAAATTACTATAAACAACTATATGCCAAGAAATTGGACAACCTGGACAAAATTGATACATTTGTAAAAATATACAATCTTCTAAAACTGAATCAAGAAGAGGCAGAAAGCCTGAGTAGACTGATAACAAGTAGTAAAATTGAAGAAGTAATTAGGAAAACTCCAGGTACAAAAAGACCCTGGACTGGATGCCTTCACAGGTGAATTTTACCAAAAATTTAAGAACTAACTCCTATCCTTCTCAAACTACTTCAAAAAATCCAAGAAGAGAAAAGACTCCTAAAGTCTTTTTATGAAGCCAGAATTACCCTAGTTAAAAAATTAGGTAAAGACACAACAAAGGAAAAAAACTACAAGCCAATATCCTTGATGAACATAGATGCTAAAATCCTGAACAAAACACTGGCACCAGATTCAGAAATTCATTAAAAAGATTATATACCATGATCAAGTGAAATTCATCCCAGGGATGCGAGGATGGTACAATATTTGCAAATCAATAAACATAATACATTACATTAACAAAATGAATGACAAAATCACATGACCATATCAACAGATGCTGAAAAAGCATTTGATAAAGTACAGCATCCATTTATGATAAAAATGCTCAATGAAGTGGAAATAGAGGGAGCATACTTCAATATAATAAAGGCCATATACTAGAAACCTACAGCTAACATCATACTCAATAGGTAAAAACTAAAAGCTTCCCCCCTAAGATCAGGAACAATACAATGGTGTCCACTTTTACTATTTTTATTCAACATAATATTGGAAGTTCTAGCCACAGCAATCAGATAAGAAAAAGAAATGAAAGGTATCTAAAATGGAAAGGAGAAAGTAAAACTCATTACTTGCAGATGACATAATAGTGTACAAAGAAAACCCTATAGGCTCCAAAAATCTACTTGACCTAATTGAAGTTAGAAAAATAGTGGGATACAAAGTCAATATTCAGAAATCGAAGGCATTTTTGTATACCAACAATAAAATATTGGAGTCAGAAACTAGAGAAAAATCTCTTTTACTATAGCAACAAGAAAAACAAAGTACCTAGTAATAAACTTACACAAGGGGGTAAAAAAACCTGTACTTAGAAAGCTAGAGAACACTGAAAAAAGAAATTAAGGAGGATACAAATCAGTGGAAGTACATACTGTGTTCATAAATTAGAAGAATTATCATCATTAAAATGTCCACACTATCCAAAGCAATTTATAAATGCAATGCAATCCCTATTAAAATACCAATGGCATACTTCACAGATTTAGAACAAATACTTCAAAAATTTATATGGATCAGAAACCAACTCTGAATAGCCTCAGCAATTTTGAGAAAGAAGAATAAAGTAGGAGCGGTCAAAATACCTAATATTAAACCATACTACAAGGCCACTGTAATCTAAACAATCTGGTACTGGTGTAAGAATAGATATGTAGATCAATGGAACAGAATAGAGAACCCAGAAATAAACGCAAGTCTTTGTGGTCAATTAATATTTGACAAGGAGGACATGAGCATGTAATGGAGGAAAGATAGCCTCTTTAAGAGTAGTGTTGGGGGAACTGGACCACCAACTTATACCATACACCAGAATAAACCCAAAATGGATATAAGACTTAAATGTAAGCCATGACACCATGAAAGTCCTAGAGGAAAACACAGGTAGTAAAATTTTGGGCATGTCACGCAGCAATATTTTCACCAATATATTTTCTAGGGCAAGGGAAATAAAGGAAAAAATAAACAAATGGGACTACATCAAAGTAAAAGGTTTCTGCTTAGCTAAGGAAAACATCATCAAAGTGAAAAGCGAACGGACCTTATGGGAGAACATATTTGCCAATGATACTCTGGTTAAGGGTTTGATCTCCATAATACATAAAAGCCTCATATGAGTCAAGACCAAGAAAAAAAAAAATCCAGTTAAAAAATTAACAAAGGACTTGAACAGATACTTCTCTAAGGAGGACATATAGAGGGCCCACAGACATATAAAAGGATGCTCAAATCACTAGCCATCAGAAGATGCAAGTTAAAACCACAACGAGATACCACCTCACACCTCTCAAAATGGCCATCATTAACAAATCAACAAACAACAAGTGCTGGTGAGGATGTGGAGAAAAGGGAACCCTAGTGCACTGTTGGTGGGAATGCAGACTGGTGCAGCCACAGTGGGAAACAGTACAAAATTTCTTCAAAAAACTAAACTGGAGCTACTTTTTGATCCAGTGATTCCACTGCTTGTGTTATACCTAAAGAATTCTGAAACACCAATTCAAAAGAACCTATGCATTCCTATGTTCATAGCAGCATTATTTATAAGTGCCAAGTACTGGAAACAACCTAAGGGCCCATCCGTAAATTAGTGGATCAAAAAACTTTGGTACATTTACACAATGAAATACTATGCACCAGAAAGAAAGAAGGAACTCCTACTTTTTGTGACAGCACAGATGGAACTGGAGAGTATTATGCTTAGCAAATAAAATAAGCAAGGCAGTGAGGGACAAATACCGAATGATCTCACCTAATACAGGAGACTAATTGACAAAACAAACAAAGGGGCAAATCAGAACCAGAGGCATGGAAACAAGGAACAGACTGACAATGACCAAAGGGAGGGGGAGAGGAGAAAAGGGTGAGAAGGTGTAAAGAAGAGGAAGGAACTAGTATTAAATGACCCATGAACATGGACAACAGGGCAGGGAGTGACTATGGGAGAATGGGACTGGGGGAGTGGGCAGGGCAGTGAAGAGCAACAGAGGAAAAATGGGTACAACTGTAATAGAACAACAATGAAAAGAAACAAAAAAATTTAAAAATTTAAAAAAGTTGACATTTCCTGTAGACATTTCTGATATACTGTTAACCTCTCTTTATTGTTTGATTACCTGATAAATTGGGCTTTTGTTTGTTTGTTTTGTTGTTGGACAGTGCTTTGAGTATATTTTGCTTTATAGACATAACATTTTTTAATGTTACAACAATTTTCTCTCTTTGATAAAATTTAACCACGATCCCTTCTACAACCTTACACTTTACTGCATTTATAGCATTTATAAGTCTGTCTTCTCTTCTACATAATCCAGCATTTGGAACCAAATTTAAGCATTTTGTTTTTAAATGTTAGTTGGAGGGTCTTCACTCTCTCTCCCTATTGCCATTCTTCTAATTGAAGTCTCTGGATCTTTAGCCTGGACTATTGCATTAATGACTACTTGGTTTCATTTATTCATTTATCCAGTCCTTGTTTATTGATCAGTTACTATGAACCCAATCTTGGGTATACAATGATTACTAAAACGTGGTTTCTCTTGTTATGGAGCTTATGGTTAACTGGAGAAAAAGACACGTAAAAACAAAAATGTATAGAATAATATAAAAAGGGCTTAGATAGAAAAATGTAAAGGATATTATGGGATCCCAGAGCAGGAAATGAGAATTCTGGGTGGGCAGTCAGGGAATACTTCTCAGAGAAGGTGATGTTTGAATGAAATCTACATGAACAAGAATTGCAATTCATGGAGGAAAAAAAATGAGTAAAATACCCTCCTTTCTGTTCCCCATCTGTGTTATATGGCATGCATCTGCTCAAGTTATTCTTTATAAAGAGAAATTAGACATGTGATCTACTGTTAAAACTTTTAATGACTGCCCACATTCTTTGGAACAGAGGACAAACTTCATTGTCTTGAAGTACTTCTCGCAGTTTTCCTTTTTACAGTTGTACTTTAGGTTTAGGCTACACTGAACTGTTCAAGTAGAAACTTTATTTCATTTCTCTATATGGTTCCTGGTTAGAATTGTTTGAAAGAACTAAAATGAACTTTGGGAGATAGGAGAGAAGCAGTACTCTAATCGTTTGGAAGTTTGTTATGGTCAGATGCAAAGTCCGACAGCATTCTGTGTTTAGTTCATCCTCCCAGTTGCTGCCCTGCTGGCCAGTAGTGGCCTCAAGCCCTCTATTGGACTCTTGACTGTGGACGTGTAGAGGTGTTGGCTCTTTAAGACGCAGTAGTTTCCCCACAAGTTCCTCCTTTGTGGTTATTTTGGTGGTTGCTTGGATTGGTTTCTTGCATTCTCTTATAGCTCTGGTTTGTCCTGTTTTGCCAGTGCTCTGGGTGAATTGCTTAATTGACTTTTTCTCTGATCATTTGCCCCACTAGACTTCACTTTCACACTCATGATGGCTGTGCATCCTAATGATACAGTGAGGTTTCTGGAATAGGCCACAAACTTTGACTAGACCAATCCCTTTCTCCTGCCCCCATTTCTATCACAGTGAAGGCTTCTGCTTTTCAGGGTTCAGTTTTAATGTGTTTTCCAATGTGAAAACATGTAGACCCTTTTTCCTTGCTTGTCACACACAAACAGTGGTCCTGAAACACTTTGGACACTTTTTCTTTACTTTCCACATATATTACAGTTTGGTGTTTGTTAATCTGTTTCTATCACGAGATTGTGAGTTCTTTAAAGTAAAAATATCTTGCTATCTTTCCTGTCCTTCTCTGTTTCCCACCTTCTGCTTTGAACAGAGCTGTGCACAGCTTCAGTAATGTCTTTGAGCTTATTGACTTGCATATGCAACATAGGAGTGGCTTCCAAGCCCATAAGGATTAAGTTGTTAGTCTCCAGATAGGTGAATACATTGTTGAGTATCTTATGGGCAATGGGGAATGGAGGAAGTGGATCTTTCTCTCTCTTTCTCTCACACATACACACACACCATTTTAACTATGAACTGAAAACAAAACAGTAAATTAACACACTAAATAAAGAGAACACCAATGATGTATTACTATTAGTTGGTTATAAAAGTTATATCATAGTTAATTTCTATTTGCTACTCTTTGATTACGGTAGGACATTTTAAGATTTCCTCTGCCATTGTTTTTAACACTTAAAATTGAATTTATTTGGGAAACAAAAATACATATCTACTTTGTGCATATTTGCATTAACATGGCAAAGATTGTATGCAATACCTGTTTTTCAAAAACTAAGTCTTAAAAGATGTAAAAAAAATTGAATTCACCTTCTTTCTTTCTTTTTTCCCCAGAAACCATTTATGTGAAAAGAACTTTTATTTGTATTTTCCCTACTATTCAAATATTTAGTGCCCTTTTCCATGTAATGGCTTAGAGTTGTTGCCTGAAAAGTGTATGTAGAACAATTTGGATGCTAAAGATAGATAGAAAATAAAAGAGAGATGAAAACAGGTAAATTCCAAGACCTTTGGGAAAATTTTATTTAACCTATTTGATTTCTCTGAGTAGGTATTTTCTTCTCTCCCTAATACACAGACTTAGAACCTCTCTCTCCTCCACCCCCATCCTCATACCTCTGCTTCCTGCTTTTGAGAAGCACACAGGGTTGCAGTGCTGAGGCCAGGTTTTACTTTCTCCCAACATCCTGAGAAGAATGGAGACAGGGCAAAGACTCTTGCTTGTGTTCTGCTATATTTTTCTCCCTTCCTTCCTTCCTTCCTTCCTTCCTTCCTTCCTTCCTTCCTTCCTTCCTTCCCTCCCTCCCTAATTATCCCCTGCTGGTGGGACTAAAAGATCTCATGCATGATAATGGAAAGTGAAACTCTTAGTTGCTGCAAAATAGTTCAGAAGCAAAACCACAGATACTGGGGTTCAGTATTCAGTGATGATTTTGGCTGGAGAGGAATACTCTTACCAATTCTGATGTTTGTGTGTGTTCATACACTTGCCTCCATTGGCTATCCTCAACAAAAAATATTGTAGTTCCTCATAAAATCTTTTTGAATCACTGTTAGGTGGAGATTATGCATCTTGATTATTTTAATTTAGGAACATTGGGCAGTTCTTAATAATGAACCTGATTGGCTAAGGGAGAAGATTGCTGAGATACTAATCTAATTGGTTTATTTTTGAGAAGTTGGCCATTTAAAGATAACTCACTTGGATTTCATGGGAAACAGCTCCTGAAATGGTCAGCCATTAGATTTTGTGTTTCAACAACTGAGTGGGATGGCCCATTGATTGCCCACTCATTGTGACAGCCTGAAGCCCCATAATTGACCAGCATCTGGTTAACTCAGTTGACCTGGATACTCAAAGCCCCAGTGATTGCTCCCTGAACCTTAAGGGGAGCTTGCACTACCAAAGACTTTGTCACATGTCTGTTTTGTTTGCAGCATCATCATTGTCAGAGAATAAAAGTCACAGTCCACCTTTGCTCTTTCATAGTGTCAGGCAGAAAAAAAACAAAACAAAACAAAAATGAAAAACAAACAAAAACTCCAAAATGTTTTGGAACATTTGGTTTGTTAAGAAACACTTCATCATATCTGCCCTGATAAGCACAAATAAAAATTCTAGTGCTATTCACACAGCTGGGTTTATTTGGTTTGTAGGTAATTAAAGGTTCTCTAAACCAATAGCCCTTCACATATGGTCCCAAGGGCAGCAGCAGCAGCGTCACATGGAAACTTGTAAGAAATGCAGTCTGTGGCTCCACCTCAGACCTACTGAATCAAAAACTCTAGCGGTGGAGCCCAGCATTCTGTTTGAACAAACCCTCTAGATGATCCAGACGCAAGATCAAGTTGAGAATCTCTGCTTTTAACTGTTAATATGCGGGGTTTTATTTAAATGTGGTAGCTGGGATCCTAATTATTTTTTAAAAAGATTATATTTATTCTTAGAGAGAGGGTAAAGGAGGGAGAAAGGGATAGAAACATCGATATATGAGAGAAACATTGAATGCCTCTCCCCTTTACCCAGGTCTGAGGTCATGACCAAGGCATGTGTCCTGACTGGGAATCGAACCAGTAACCTTTCACTTTGCAGGACGATGCCCAACCAACTGAGCTACACTAATCAGCACCCACCTTTAAAATATTTTATTTATTAATTCTTAGAGAGGGGAAAGGAGGGAGAAAAAGAGCTAGAGAAGGAATCCTAGTTCTTTCTGCTCTATTTTCTCACTTTTTTCCTCTGAGTCCTCCAGAGTCAGAAGAGTTGCTTCTTGGTACCCCAACTCCTCAATGCCATTTGAACCTCTACCCTTGGGTCCTGGGTGGGCTGCCTGATCTTAGGATATGCTGGCAGCACTATCTGTCACCTCATTAGAACTAGTGACTAAATCAGAGTTTTGCATCCGGTTTGCATAAGCAATACTGCTAACCTTCTGGGATGGACAAGGTAGCTGCATGCTTACTAGAAAGGGAGCAAACTATTGCTTTATGTTCCCCATCAGTGCCACAAGGGAGAGGTAACAGTCAATCCCTCAAAAAGTATTTAGATCAGCAGCCTGCCAATTTTAAGATTTCATTCTTGAGGACAGTTTCTATTGGTTTTCTCTATGAGACAGGTATGCTGGAAGTCCACAACCAACCCAGAATTTTCAAAGACCATTGCATCAAAAGAAGCATGGCCATTTTCTATGCTATTTGTGAGATTTTGGGGCTCAGGAAAATGTCTGCTTACATTGTTGCCTCAATATTGTATCTCCTTATTCAAAGGTTCTGAGATTGGAGAAGGGAGGTTGGAAATACAGATTCATTGGTCCTAACCAACAAAGTTTACCTGAACTGAATATATTAAAGAAAAACACATGGTGTGGTATTTTCCCTCCACTGGAGCTGCCCTCTAAAAATGTGGGTATCATTTATAAAAGGTATCACTTCCAGTGAATTCTGAAAGTGTCACAGAGGATATGGATTGATTAGTCTTACTGTCATTATGACTGGGGCCAGCATGGAGCTGTCTCTGTGACCCACTTTCCAGAGCTCACAGATACTGCACTCCCTGGCAAATAGCATCAGCAAGTGGCAGGATAGAGGGGGGGGCAGAGGTATATGTGTGTGTGTGTGTGTGTGTGTGTATGTGTGTGTATGTGTGTGTATGTGTGCTCAAGAACAATGTGGCAGAAAGGTGGCAAGAATGACTAATTTTGTATCATAGTCACCTTGTCCAATCAGTACATGTTGAACGGTGCAAGTATCACATCCTAGGTGTGTTGAATGATTAGGAGTCTACTTTTTTTTTTTTTTAAACAAGCATCATTAAGCTGTGAATAAGTCAAAAGTAGGTTCTAATCAATGAAATACCAATACTAACACTAGTGAAATCATTTTAAGATATCATGTCTACGTTTGTGTTTGTTTTGTCTTCAAGTGCATATTCACTATGCAGATATGGGTGGGAAGTACTCACCCAATATATTTCCTTTGCAGTACAAACCAGTTAATACAGGTAATTTTTAGAATGATAGCTACACAGTCTATGCAAGTGACTTCTAAGTGTGGCACTTGCTCTAAAATTGCATGTGTGAAGGCATGTATGGATATATGTATATAAGTAGATTCATCTACTTTGGCCTATATGTCACAACAAGTTTGGACATTAGCTGAATGGCCTTAGGTGAGATCTGGGCTCCTGTTTTTCTATATTTTATTTTCCCACTGGTTTTACTAGGGTAGAAAGATTAGGGCAGCAGATGATTAGGTTGGTTTGGGTAGAAAGGAAATGGCTGAAGGCTCTTTGCCTCCTGTGAAAATAATTTCATGGTGTGTGAACTCTGGACTATATGATAAGAAAAATAAGCACCAAACCTGTAGCTGGATAGGGCAAATCCAGAGCTCCTCCCTGGAGCTTCCTCTTACCAACTCTGGGTTCTCTGGTGATGCTAGAACCATGAAGCCTGAGAAACTGGGCAAGATGTACTCACAGCAATTACAGACAACCTCTATTCTGAACTGTGGGTCACAAGGGTCTTTGCGTCTCCTTAGCATTCCTATCTGGGACTTGCAGGGTACATTGTAGTGGGGAATATGAAAATGTACTACAAGGTGCCTGCAATAAATTGGCGATAATGTTGCAGCTCCTTATTTCACATGCTTCTTATTAATTTTGAAAAACTATGTTTCAAGGTTATAATTTAACATCACTGTTTCAGATATAAAGTATTAAATTCTGAGAGCAACCATGTTGAAGGAATATGATGTTAGAGCAACCATAATTTCTGGACTGTGTGCAGGGAGAACTGCTAAGGAAATTGGGGACTTCAATAATGTCCCTTTACATATAGTTGCCAACATGAAGAGGGTGTATGATGCTGATCCTGATGTTGCCACACCAACAAGGAAAATGCATAAGGTACACAAGGATCACACAAGTCCACATATTGTAACATAATCCAGGAGATTATCAATGAAGATCCAGGAAGGTCAATGCACTCCATAGCAAGAGAACTGCAGATGTCAGATGCAACGGTTCACAAGATTATTGCTGAAGATATCAGATACAGATTATATGTTCTTGGAAGAGGCCAGTTTATGACACAGCAGACAAAGGAAAGGTGCTTTGAAAAAGCAAGGACACTGCTAACAAAATGGAAAAATCCCAAAGGAAAAAAAAACATCTGATTTTCTCCAATGCAAAGAATTCTCAGCAGGACTAAATAGTTACCAGAAGAAATGACAGGTGGCTCTGTAAGAATCTTAATGAAGTCCCAATTGTCATGAAAATGAAATTTTCTTCTACTGTGATGGTGTTAGGTGTTGTCAGCAATGAAGGAGATGTCATGACCCTGCAGTTTTTCTCACAAGGCTTGAAGGTAACTGCTGATGTTTACCTTGATGTTTTGAGAGAAGTAGTTGTACATGGATGAAGCAACTTGCAAATAGACATTATTTTATCTTCCAACAAGGTGTTGCACCAGCACATAACACCAGAAAGGTGCAAGAATTTCTCAGTGTCAGTGTTCCTGAATTCTGGTCAAAGGAAATCTGGCTACCTAGTTCACCAGATGCAAATCCTTTAGGCTATTACATATGGAGTATTTGTGAGAGAGAAGCTAATAAACAACCTTATTCCAATAAAGAGGCTGGCTGTTAAAGCTAAGATTGAAAACATGATGATGTCCATGGAGAAAGAAATGTTAATTAAAGTGTGCTCAAGATTCTGAAGTAGAATTGAGTCTATTATTGCAGTAAATGGAGACTTTTTTGAATAATTAAAAATAATGACTATGTTTATGTATTTACATATAAGAATAAATTTATTTCAAAATACAACACTTTTGTGGTACATTGTTTGACACAATTTTGCCACTTTATTGGGCACACCTTGTATTTCTTTTACAAGAGACTAGTGTGCTGTGATTTATTCTACTCTAATTCTTACATACTCTTTTAGCTTTATGAGCCTTTTTGTGTCTCTTTACTCCTTGCTCTCAGGATATTTCCATTTCCCAAACGTGCACAGAGGAGGCTCTTTTAGCCATAATTGTGTGCTTTATCCAATCAGGCAGCCTATGCCCAATCATGGATTGGTACATTTTTGCACAGCAAGATCTCACAGGACTGCTGAGAGGTTAAATGCTGCACAGCATCAAAGGCACCAGACCAGGTATAGGATGCTAAGTGCATAACATTTGGTTATTACTTCCAGTGGACTGCAAACCCTTCAGAGACCAAGATTGTGCCTGTTCTTTTTTGCATTCTCTTTGCTTAGCATATTGTGGAGCTCAATGAATGCTAGCTACTTCAATAAACAGATCAGGTCAAGACCTGCCTCTGTAGTTATTACAAGTGACTTACCCTCTGGACTATTTAGAGTAGCTCAGGGAAAAGCACTGGTATTTGTTCTTGGCAAGGAGAATGGTCACATAGACTTCCAGCCATTTTTGGGACAGTGTGTTCATGTGATGCTTGTATCTGATGATAGTGACTCTCTATTGTAAGAGAACCCAGGTAGAAAAGTGTCCAATTGTTGACTTAATCTTGTTAAAGGTATTCTTAGCTTCTCTTGCTGGGACATCTGAGATTACAGTTCGCTTTTATTTGTTTCTGCATCCTGATGTGGTGATGGTAAGCCCTCCTCCTGGAAGCCTGTACCATTGGTCATCACTTCCCTCAGCAGGAGGTGGGCTTACCATCACCCTGGATGTGTGCACCACATCAAAAGCACCAGATCTTGTACAAGAAATGGGGACAGTCATCCTGTCACAGGGGCGAGGGACATCTATACTGGTACTGTCCTAGATGATGAAACTAAAGGGCATCTTTACAAAGTAGCCAGTCCACCCAGAAGAAGGGTGAAAAAACCAAATAATTACTATTCTGAAGAAGCGAAAACTGGAACTTAGTGATGTCACACATTTTGCCTGTTTTCCCAATGGTCCATTATTACCTTTTAGTTTTATGAACTAAAAGTGGTTTATCTTGGGGAGGAGGACAGAGGGGAGCAAAAAGGGGATGGATGTAATACAACAACAATAAAATTAAAAAAAAAAATGATTTATCTGTTTGAGTGAAAAAAAAATTTAAGTGTGAAGAAGCTCAGTAATTTCTGCCCCCTGCTCAAATTGGTTAATGGTAGTGTGGGGTCTAGAATCCAGAACAATTGATCTAAAGCTTTTTTTTTTTTTTCCTACTGTATCATGCAATCTCAAGATAACTGGCCATTGCTATCTTTATTGTGGGTTTGCTGGCTGTCCATTGCTGAAAAGGTTTTTACCACTATGGATAAAAAACACCTACTTTCAAAACTATTTTCCAAAGCAAATAGTGCAGTTCCCTACCTCTGTTCCATAGGCGACTCATTGGTTAGGAAATTAAAAATGCCAGAATTTAATTACATGTGTGAAAACAATTGCAGATGGTTTCAAAGTTATTGTTCCACTTTTTCAAGTTTTTATGTTTATTTTTTCCTAGAAACTCTTTACATGCAAGGTGAAAAAACATTTGGGTAAGAGAAAAAAATGATCATAATCTCTTAATTATTACCTGACATTATTAATGGCTTTTAGAGACACTCTTTCCAGTATATTCTCTTTTTTTTTTTATTGTTTATTTTATCCATCCCCTTTTTGTTCCCCTCTGTCCCCCTCCCCACCCACCCATTCCCCCCAAAGTCAATCCCACCTGTTGTCCATGTCCATGGTTCCTTTATACTAGGTTCTTGTCTAAGCTGCTCTCCTTCCTTGCCTCTGCCTCCCCCCTCCCCCCTCCCCCAACCCCTTTCCCCCAACCACTGAATTCCTATATTCTTTGTGTCCATATTTCTCTATCTAGTCACAATGACATTTTTGATAATATTTGCTAGTCCTTTCTACTTAATATTAAAGTAGAGGAATTTCTCCTTGTTACATATTCAGGGCCAGTCATGTTTTATAATGGCTTATTACATTGAGTGATTGTACTATGACTTAATTATTTCATATTTTTAAAATTTAGATTGTTTTAAATTTTTTGGTGCCATTTTCATGGATTACTGATGTAAACATTTTTAAGCATAAATATTTTTTCCATTATTTTAAGTTATGTCTATAGATTAGATCAAAAGCATATATTCATTCTAAAGACTATTGATATATACTGTTTAGTTATATTTAAAAATGGTTTTAATCTATTTACACTGCCTGTAAGATTCATTTCACCACATTTCATCAATTCTATGTATTAGCATTAATTTTTTGCTAATTGATAGGTAAAAATGGTACCCTGTTTTAATCTGTACTTTTGATTTTGTTTTTAATTGCCTTTTCTTTAATTGCTTATCACTGAAATCCTTAATTCAATTAAGTTAAAAAAGATTAAATATAAATAATTAAGAAATTAAAAAAGTCTGTGTCACACTTAGGTGATCAAATAAGCAGATGGGAGTTTAAGAAACTAGCTTATATCAGTTCACTTAAGTCTCTTGGACAACTGAAAGCTCAAGGTGAAAGAGAAGGTTTTTGGGGGAGGAGCATTAAAATGGGGCTACTGAAGACCCATTACATACAGAAAATTTTATTTAAAAAAGTTAAATTACATTTTATTGGTTGTTATTACAGTTGTTCCTATTTTCCCTCTTTGCCTCACTCCATCCAACTCCCTCCACTCCCTCAGGCAACCCCCACATCATGTTCATGTGCATGGGCCATGCATATAACTTCTTTGGCTACTCCATTTCCTACACTGTAATTGACACCCCCACCCCATCACTATTCTGTAACTACCTATTTGTACTTAATCTCTTCACCTCTTCACCTGTTCTTCCATACCAACTGCCCATTGTCAGTCATCAAAACATTCTTTATGTTCATGATTCTGTCTCTGTTCTTGTTGCCTAGTTTTTTTCTTTTTTCTTTTTTTATTTATCAAAATATTTTATTTCATTATTTTTAGAAAGAGGGGAAGGGAGAGAGGCAGAGAGGGAGAGAGACATCAATGTATGGTTGCGTTTCACCTGCCTCCAGCCACAGACCTGACTGGAGACCTGGTTTGCAACCTGGTTATGTGCCCTGGCTGGGGAATCGAACCTGTGAACTTTGGGTTCGCAGGCTGGCACCTTAACCACTGTGCTACCAGCCAGGGCCATGTTGCCTAGTTTTTAAAATAATTAATTATATTTAGTTTTTAAATTTAGAGAGAAGGGCAGAAAGGAAGGAAGAAAGGGAAAGAAACATTAACATGTGGTTGCCTTTCACCTGCCTCTAGCTATGGACTTGGCTAGAGACCTGGCTTGTGACCTGGTTAAGTGCCCTGACTGGGAATTGAACCAGCACCCTTTGGGTTTGTAGGCCATCACCTATCCACTGAGTCACCAGCCTTTTAAAGGTTCCATTGTTGATAGATATGTATTTATTGCCATTTTATTATTTATAGTTTTGATCTTCTTCTTTTCTTAAATATGTCCCTTTAACATTTCAGATAATAATGGTGTGATGATGGTGAACTCCTTTAGCTTTTTCTTGTCTGGGAAGCTCTTTACCTGACCTTCAATTCTAAATCGTAGCGATGCTTAGTAGAGCGATCTTGGCTGCAGGTCCCAGCATTTCATCACTTTGAATGTTTCTTGCCAATCCCTGTATTCTGCAAAGTTTCTTTTGAGAAATCAGTCTTATAGGAACTACCCTATAAGTAACCAACTGCTTTTCTCTTGCTGCTTTTAAGGTTTTTTCTTTATCTTAAACTTTGGCATGTTAATTATGATGTGTCTTGGAGTGGCCTCTTTGCATCCATCTTGTTTGGGACTGTCTATTCTTCCTGGACTTGCATGTTTATTTCCTTCACCAAAATAAGCAAGTTTTCTTTCATTATTTTTTCAACTAGATATCTAATTTCTTGCTCTTTTTTTTTCTCTTTCTGGCACCCCTATGATGTAAATGTTAGAATGCTTGAAGTTGTCCCAGAGGCTGCTTATAATATCTTTTTTGTTGTTGTTGTTGTTCTTTTTTCTTTGTGTTCTGATTGGTTGAGTTTTGCTTTCTATATTCCAAATCATTGAATTGAATCTCAGCTTCATCCACTCTGTTGTTGTTTACTTGTAAATTGTTCTTTTTTTCAATTAGCATATCCTTTATTTCTGACTGGATCTTTCTTATGCTGTTGATGTCCTCACTAAGTTCCTTGAGCATCCTTATAACCAGTGTTTTGAACTCTGCATCTGATAAATTGCTTACCTCTATTTTGTTTAGTTATTTTTCTGAAGTTTGATTTATTCTTTCATTTGAACCATGTTCCTTTGTCTCCTCATTTTGGCAGCATCCCTGTGTTTGTTTCTATGTATCGGGTAGAGTTGCCGTGACTCCTGTCTTGGAAGCATGGCTAATGTAGTAGGTGTCCTGTAGGATCCAGTGGCACAGCCTCTCATATCACTTAAGCTGGGTTCTCAAGGTGCACACTTTATGTGGGCTGAGTACACACTCTTCTTGTAGTTGAGCCTTGGATGCTGTTGGCAGGTCAGTAGGAAGGAGTTACCCAGGCCAGTCAGCTGCAAAGACTGGCTTTGGCCACTGACCACCAGCCTCCACTCTTGTGGAGGATCAGCTGTGTAGGGGGAAGGTGGTGGTGCTTTGATGTGGTCTGTAGCTGTCCACTGGGTATGGAGGATCTGGGATTTCCTGTGTGGTGTAGGCCAAGGTCAGCCCCCACCTGTGTTCTGCCTGGGCCACCCTGTCTGAACTATAAAACAATTGAACTATAAAACTTGTGCAGCCCCGGCAAAGCCAAGCTGTGAATCTAGGCTGGTTGCTGCTAGTGCTGGGCATGGGGGCCACTTTGTAAGAAGTATAGAGGCTAGGAGCTTACTGAGTCAGGCTGTTGCTTGTTTGAGAGGATTTAGGAAGTTGTCAAGTATGAGCTAAGATTAGCCATTTATATGGAAAAGCTTGGGTGGGCCTGTAAATTGGGTGGGACAGAGTCTCAGTGGACTTTGATGTGGGGCACACAGTGTTAGTTGGATTGATGGAGTCTCAGATATGGCACCTGCTTGTTGGCTATGTAGCTGTGTGTGGGGAGGATCCAGGAAAGGGACAATGGCTCCTGCTTGCCTTTCTGTCTGCCCTTGCCTTGATGCTAGACACTTCAGTTCCTCCCTTTATGTCACTGAAGTTGCTACCCGAGCAGCTCAGAGTGAGTCTGTGTAAGTCAGAGTGGGTTCTTTAAGGGGAACTGCTTGGGACTCCAGAAGTTTTTTTCTATCAACTCAGTCCCTGCTGGCTTTTGCAGCCAGAAGTTATGGGGACTTCCTGACCCTGAAACCCTGGGCTGGTGGGACCTGGCCTAGGCCTAGGATTCCTTGACCACAAGATATCCCTCTCAAATTTTTAGCCACTACATGGACATGGGATGAGCCTATTCTGCCTCTCTGCCCTTCCTACTAGTATGGATGGATGTGGATTTTTTAATTCTCTAGTTGTCAAACTTCCCTTCATCTTGATTTCTGGAGTTCTGAGTGATTGTTTTATATTTTAGTTGTAATTTTATTTTACAACTAAATTTATTTATTTATTTATTAAATTTATTTTTAGTTGATGTGGTTGTGCAAGGGGGCAAGCCATGTCTGCCTACGCTGCCACCTTGACCAGGAATCCAGAAATTTTTAAAACACTGAGACTGGAAAACAGTCATTTGAAACAGCCTTACCCTATAGCATGTCTATTTGGGAAATTCTGCTCTTATAAGAGCAATTTTTTTCAAGTAAAACAAATTATTTTTTAGGAAATATATTTGTGAATAGAATGTGACCTGGTTATCCAGTGTCCAGATCAATGCAATATTTTGCTCAGAAGACACCATAGTCATCTTTTCATCTAATTGGTATCAGGAGATAAATGATTCCCTTTACTGAAACCTTCAAAGGCAGTAAAGAATGTGAAATCCAGAGGTGTGATTTGTAGATCTGATCTGAAATGGCTTGGAAGTAATTACTGCTAAGCATAGCCTCATGGTCTGCTTATTATACACAATAGCTGTTGTTCCAATGATTTCTTTTGTTGCACGTTATACCTGGTGGATATGTGCCTATAAAGATTTTGTATTTTCTGTCTTTTCTTTGAAGAAATGGATTTGCTTCATAGGCACTTTCTTAACCTTGCTCTGCTGATTAAAAAGCTTAAGGACCACACAGATTTTGTGGCTTCTGAATGCTCATTCATGAAATTCCAGGAAGGATGAGTATGCTGAAAAACAACATTTATCTAGAAGAGAAACCAGCACAATCAGAATGATTCAGAATTGAATTATAAATGACTCAAAGCAATTGAATATTACTTAGTCAAAAGCCAAGAGTGAGGAGGAAGTCTTTTGTTTTCTGAAATAAAGTGCTTACTACCTGTAACGCAAAACAAGCAAAAGAGTGTGTTAGTTTTAAACAGTGTTTGTTTAAAACTCTCTGCTTGCTCTGTATTGGATTTGAGAACTCTCTCAAATAACGGTAAGAGAAAAGAAGGACTAACAACAAGAATGAGCAAGAGACAGGTATTTCAGAGAGTTTGGGACAAATGAAGAAGAAAAAGAACAGGAAAGAAAAGGCAAGCAGACATGACCGACTAACGGGAGCCAGGCACATTCATGACTGCTAAATTGGTCTCCTGCATGCTCTAATTCCTGCTGCATCCTAGGCTGATAACACGCCTTGATAAAAAGGAGAAAAGAAAGAAAGAAAAAAAATCCATGTGGGAGGCTGTGAGTGCACACAGAGCCTGTTCCGAGCTCCCTCCACAGGCAGACATGGATCAATAAATCAATAGGAAATGTTCACTGGCTGTAAAATGGGTAGAGAATCCAGTGTCAAGCTGCTCCAAGATGGATGGACAGCAGGCTTGCATCTGCCGAAAGGCCAGAGGTGACTATCACCTTGAGAGGAGATCAGTGACCAACAGCCTAACAGCCCTTTGAACTCTGAGTCTATGATTGAGGACCAGAGCATGGTTTAAAATAGTCCCAGTGTGACCCACAGTGACATCCCCTCTGCTTTGTGCATCACTCCCCCCACCCCAACACTCACACCTCTTAGTGGAGCTGATGGTTTGCCATGCGGAGCCTGGCTGCTGTCTGCCCCTGGCCTGCTGTGCCGTGTCATTGAAGTAAAGGCTACAGGAGCCTGAATCAGAAATTACTAGATGCCCTAGTGGTAGGAAGCATCGATCGCAAAGGGTAGGGATTTTCTGCACAACAGTTGGATTTTTCCTTTTATATAAAGGGGGTTTAACATAATACAGGTGCTGTTTTCTCTGCACAGCACTGTATGTTAACCCTTGCTTTCGTGGACTTAACCTAAGGCTGCCACAGGGGTGTCTGCAGCAGGTCTCTCTGAAATTCAGAAAAGTACTTTCTGTTTGAAGGGCAATTGGGTCAGGCAAGCCTGGCTGTGTTGGGGCACCACTGCTGCCCTTGTGGTTGTGCTGGGGCTCTGTTGGAACAGTGGGTAGCTTTTTCCTTCAGCTGCATCTGGGCTAGTGGTTGGATTCCCACATAGACCAGGAGACAGCCTCACTCCGGAGTCCCTGCTACCGTGGCAGGCAGGGGATGTTGTACGCATATTTCTTATTCTCTCTGTGACCCGAATTCTCACTTTTAAGGACACAGGGTTCCTTAACCTCTATATCAGAGACCAAGTACTCACTTTGGGTTCAAACACTGTGCCATCAACCTCCTACTTAGTTCCCAGAATGTGGCTCTGTCCAGAAGACACAAATGGCTCACTCATCCTGGAAAAAAAGTAGAAAAAAATTTTGGGTAACATTTCAGTTTAGCATTCAGATAATTTACCAATATCTAGTCATATGTGCAGTATGTATATCTTATTCATTTCTTAATATTTTATTCAATAACTATTACAAATTTTTTCTACTACTTGCCATTCCTACTTTGTATTAGATCAGGGATTTTTAACCTTTTTTGTCTCATGGCACACATAAACCTAATTACCAAAATTTTGCGGCACACACACAAATATATTTTTTACCAATCAGACAAAATTTAGGTTCATTAACATTGGATGGTATTGTTGTGTTGGCTGTTGTCATTTTAAAATTTGACAGTCTAAGGGAAAATAGATAAGTGCCCCTGACTAAACAGCCAGGCATTGCATGTTTTAAAAATTCTTGTGGCACACCAGTGTTCAGCAGCACACCAGTGGAAAATTGCTATACTAGGCCATGGGCAAAGAGATCAAGAAAACATTGTTTTAGTCCTTTAGCAAAGAGGAGTCCCTAAAAATGATTTATAAAATTTCTGTTTCTAGCATGCCTCAAAGTTCTTATTTTTTAAAAAAGATTTAAAAAATCTGTGAGGTTTCCTTATCAATGTTTTAAAATAGACAGAAATGGCAGTTTTTTGGGATAGAAAAATTAAAAAGATATATTAGATACGTAATTAAACGAAGGCTACATGGCATTATGGGAAAGATATTGGAGAAGGTTTATTTACTCATTCACTTATTCTACAAATGGTTATTGTCTATTCTGTGCCTTACAAACTACCGATATTGTCCTGAGAGATAGTAGATGTTCAACACAGAATCTACAAACAGATGTGCAAAGGTCTAGACTATTGTAAGAGTAAGTAGGAGGAGGATGTAATTTGGATGGGGTGGAGTCAGTTGAAGGCTTTAAGTTGAGAGCGAAGGAGAAAAAAAGGAGGGACATGGGCTGGGTCTCTCATCCTGGTCCTGTCACCAACAGATGTGTCACCTAGGCAAGGCCTTTGACTTTTTAAATAAGTTCATATATGTGAAGGCTAAATCTATTAGAAATAACATTCCTAGGAGTGACTCAGATATTTCCAAAAGAATACAGTATTATTGGTTGTTGCTGTCTGACTTCAATGGAGACAATCATTTGGAAAATACATAGATAGTGCCATTTCCAACAGCTTCTACTATGGCCCTAAAAAAGATGCCTTAGGTCCTGGTCCAAATGATCTTGGAGCCATGAGGAATGACTGTGGTATGTTGGATTGCATGTAATTCAGACATGAGGTTTCATTACCACACTTCAATTTCCAGTTCAAAAAGGAAAGAAAAAGTGAAGAATAGGCTGCATTTAGAAACATGAACAGGTTTCTCATTTGCCAATACCTGTGTGCCAGGCATTGAGTTTGGTAGTGAGTGAGGGAAGATAAACCAGACTAGGATTTTGCCCTCATGAAGCTCTTTTACTGGATTTATTAAAAAGAGTTGTATTTAAAATCCAGTAAGTAATTTAAATATGTGTAAAAATATGTATGGGTGTAAATGTATTGTTGCATGTGTTTGGTAATATCGCAATTCATATTACTTAAAAGAGTAATTCTTTATACAAATGAATTAATGGAGGCATTTTAGAATAATGAAAAGAAAACTTTGTATTAATATGATTTGAGAAGCTGGTAGAAGGCAGTAGTTAAATGGTGAATTGTCTGGATGTGAAAGGAAAAAAGAAAAAGTACACATTGGTGGTTACAGAATAGACATGGGGATGTTAAGAAGAACAAAGGAAATAGAGAAGCCAAAGAACTTCTGTGCATGACTCATGGACATGAACTAAGGGGGGCATTGCTGGAGGGAATGGGATACTGGGTGGAAGGGGGTAATGGGGGGAAAATTGGGACAACTGTAATAGCAAAATAAATAAAATATTTTAATAAAAAAGAGCTGTATTTAAAAATTTAAATAATTGTAGATATTTGACCCATGTACACCAAATATAGAGCTGATGTGGATGAAGATTTACATAATTATATCACAGAGCCTGTTGCCTTGCTCCGTCTCATTATGGTTGCTCATTTCTACTTACCTTCTTACCTTTACAGATAGAGACACACTGGCTCAAATTCAGATGTTGGCTTGCAATATTCTTCATTTGTTCAGTGGTATTAAATGTCAACTTGGTTCTTTACCTAAACTCCTGATACCAAAAAGAGGTCTGTGAATTGGGACAGCTCGTCTACTTTAGTCAGAGGGAACAGGAAGGTAGGGCATAGGTGGAGAATATACATAGATAAGAAATTCTTGGAAAAATGCCATTTGAATCTGTATCTGTCCCTCCTGCTTGCTTCCAGTCCCAGCTGATACAAGGTGTCACATACACCAAATAACTCCCAGTCACAATCAATATTAAAAATGGTGACCTGGGGACCTACAGGCCCTATGATGTGATCTTAGGAGGTCTGCACCAGGCTGTCTTGAGAAGGTTGATAAATGGAGTCACCTTGAAGCATGCACCCACTGGCTGGGCGGGGTCTGCTGGTGTGTCTAGGAAGCCCTTTAAACATGGCCTACTTTTAATGTGGGCTGTCTCTTATGGTAGCTATGTTGTTAGAGTTCTTCTAGTAGGCATAGCCTTTCTGATTGATGTTTCTTTTTAGTTTAGCTAATTAGCAACTACTTTTAGGTCTGTAGATGGGTAAGCTGAGTATTGCCGATGCCACTAGCCAGGAGGCCCCTGAATTATCATATAATTATCTGGAAAGTCCTTGCCTCTTGGCCTTGCTGGTGAGCCTTTCTCGCAACCATCCCAGAGAGGCCTACTGCTTCAGAGTTCAGGCTCTGGCCCTACAGAGATTTGGGCTTGAAAGCTGACTTTCCAGTTATTGGTTTCAATGATCCTGTAAAAGTTGATACTACTTTTTCTAAATCTCAGTTTCCTTACCCAGAAAATGGATTGTTGTAAGAATTTAATGTGATGATGCCATTAAAGATCCTGGCAAATAGATAGCTCTCAAGAGATGGTGACTCTTGTTATTAACAATAATAATGTGAATTTGAATTTAATATAACATCTCATGTAAACTTAGCTGTCATTAGATCTGAGATCTGATGAATCTGAGATCTGGGAACTGCATATCTCACATCCCTCCCAAGGCCACTGTTGGAGAGTGGGCAAAATGTAAAGAATCCCTTGTTCTGAGCCTCTGTCAGTGTGCATGCTCAGATATTTGGCTTAAAAAGTCACTCTAGTGCCTTCTTTTACATGTCACTATATTATCAGCTTTGCTGAAGCATACTCCTTCCTATTCACCACATTTTTTACCCTCTGGGGTTGCACTGTTTATATATGTTTACTTGTTCCTCCTGAGGATCATGGAAGGGTCTCGATTTTGATGAGACTACTCCTCCTACGGGATCTCTTTACAATTTTCTGAAAGATGCATTTCCCCCATAGTCCTGCTTAAGGACTTGTGCACAAGACACTGTCATGCCAAATCACTGAATTTGAAAGCAGATTTGACTTTTTATCTTTCAGCCACTCCCACCTCACCTGAGCCTTGGGTCCCCTTCTGTTTCTCCACTTCAGCCTCAACAGCTCTCCCTGTGTCCTGAACCTACCATGATTTTTCACTAGCTTGTCAAGCATTTTCTAGGCTGGGAGCCTTATTGCTAAAGGATCTGGGCTTCATGACATCAGCAGAAAGAGTTGCTGAGTCTGACCCACAGCCAAATCTAGGTGCCTGACCTTTCATTCAGTTTCTGTTTCTCTGAGACCCTTTTCATAGTAGTGTTTCAAATGCATCATTTTCTGCTTGATCATCACTCCCCTTTCCAAGGCAGGTGCCCCCATATCTTCTTTACAGAAAGATTAAATAATCTTATGGCATGTAAGCTCACAATCCCCCTATCTTTATATCTCAGTGTACCCTCTCATTTTTCTTTCAGTTTCAGAAATGGGCTGTCTTCCCTTTTCTCTGCCTTACTCTGGCTCCCCTTGTCCTTGCCCCAACCTCCTGCCTGGGAGATATAGCTCAGTCATCCCACATCTTCATCTTCAGTCTTCCTCTCCCCATGGTATGATTCTTTTCTACTTTCAGATCCCTACAGCACATCCGCCCAAAACCTGGGAAACAAACAAAAATAAACTTCCCCACCAAACTGTTAAGTTGTTGGCTGACCTTTCTATCTACATAGACTTCCTTTTGAAATTGCCTTTCCCCTTGAAAGATGCTCTGGATGCTTATTTTTACCTGATTTTACTACAGTGGGAAAAAAAGTGAGAACATGCAGTGCTTTTCCTGGGCCTGCAAACTCCTTGGTTGCCACAGTCAACCTCTAATTCAGAATGATTCTTTCTTCATCCTCTCTTTATCTGTCTTTGCTATTTAGGCTCCTCCCCTCTCCTTCCTGGTCCAGGCCTCTATCACCTCAAACCTGGGACATTGCCTAAACTTTCTAGCCCATCTTTCCGATTTGAGGCCATGTATATATAAAATTGGCAGGAGAATTGTTGCAGAACAGCACTTTGGCCATGCCATACCTCTGCCAGAAAAATTGGGCTAGTTCTCTACCACACACAAGACAACATTCAAAAATTTAACTTCTGGGAACCCTGGTGCACTGCTGGTGAGAATGTAGGCTGGTGCAGCCACTATGGAAAACAGTATGGAGTTTCCTTAAAAACCTAAAAATGGAACTGCCTTTTGATCCAGCAATTCCACTACTAGGACTATACCCAAAGAACCCTGAAACCAATTCATAAGAACTTATGTAACCCTATGTTCATAACAGCACTATTTATAATAGCTAAGTGCTGGAAACAGCCTAAGTGCCCATCAGTGAATGATTGGATCAAAAAACTTTGGTACATTTACATAATGAAATACTACACAGCAGAAAGAAAGAAGGAACTCCTACCCTTTGCAACAACATGGATGGAACTGGAAAGTATATGCTTAGTGAAATAAGCCAGTCAGTGAAAGACAAATACCATATGATCTCACTCATTACAGAACACTAATGAACAAACCAAACAAGCAAAACAGAACCAGATACATGAATACAATGAATAGACCTTCAGTGGGCAGAGGGGAGGGGCAGAGGGGAGGAGGAGGCAAAGAAGAGGAGCAGTTTAGTCAAGGAACTAGTATGGAAGAACCATGGACATGAACAAGTGGGATTGATTTTAGGGGGAGTGGGTGGGTGGGGAAGGGGACAGAGGGGAGTAAAAAGGGGATGGATGTAACATAACAACAATAAAATTAAACCAAACAAAAAACCAAAAATCTAACTTCTACAGGCAGAGCTGCTTATAATTAGATCATGCTTATTTTCTAATATCATTTCTTTTATAGGCCCAAGTCTACTTTCAACTCGGTCACTGCAACAGCACCTCCTCTATCTCAGTGTTAATGCCATGATTGGTCTAGTCTCCCCTTTGAAATAAATTTTCCTAACTGTTTGCCCATTGAAAGTGCATATGTTCTTCTAGACCTGTCCACCTCTTCTTCAAGCTCTCACCTGGCCTTAACATTTATATGTAACCTCTCTTTTTATCATCATACTGTGTCTTGACAGCTCCCTGTTTCTCTCCCAAGAAAAAAAGGAAGTTTGAACACTGTATCCAGGAATTTTAAGTAAAATATCTTTGGGCTAGAATTCACCATTTTATTATGTATGCATAGAATCAAAGCATTTTCCCTTCATCTATTGCCTTAAATGTTTTGAGTACAAACAACATTTATTAGAAAAAATCCTAGAAATACTGATTCTAGTAAGTACAAAAAATCTTGCAACACAAGATTGGCTCTGTTAATATTTTGGTTATAACTTTTCAGTACTTTTTATGGTACGTATTCCTGGTTATTTATGAAGTATTTCTAATTACTGAGCACTAGGAATAAAATGACAGATTAGATACACACAAAATCTGCCAGGGTGTACTGATATTCTATTCTATTTATGTATTTTATACCTACTTTTATATATTATATACTAATAAATATGTACATATATATTTAAGTACATTTATATACATTATATACATTTATGTGTTAAAATACTGTATACCTATCTTTATATATTTCATTTATTTATTTTCAAAGAGAGGGAGAGAAACATCACTGTGTGATTGCCTCTTGAATGCCCCTAACTGGAGACTTGGGGCCTGCAACCCAGGCTGTGCCCTGGCTGGGAATTGAACCAGTGACCCTTTAGTCTGCAGGCCACACCCAATCCACCGAACAACTCCAGCCAGGTATATATTATATATTATATATTATTATATATATAATATATTTATAATATACATATTAGAAAGATAGGTATACAATATTTTAATATATGCATGCAAAATATGCATATACACAAATACATAAACATACATTTGCAATATATGTATTATAAACAAATATATATGTGCGTATACATATATAGCAGATACATATATTTAAAAAATGAAATCATATATTCTATTTTGTGACTTTATGTAATATATCATCAACATCTCAATATCATCAACATCTCAATATCAGTAAGTATACATATATATATCATCCTTTTTCCTTCCATCTTAACCATTTTAGAGTGCAGTAAAGTCAAAGTACACCTTGTGTGCAACAGATATCTAGAACTTTTTAATCTTGCAGAAATGAAACTCTGTACCAACAATGCCCCTTTTATCCCTCCCCAAACTCCTGTAAACCACCATCCTATTTTCTGTTTCTAAGAGACTCTTTTAGATACCTCATCTAAAAGCAATCAGGTAGTCTTTGTCTTTTTGTGACTAGTTTATTTCATTTAGTATAATGTCCTCAAGATTCATCTATATTGCTGCATTATGAAAGCATTTACTTCTTTTTTATCACTGAATAGTATTCCATTGTAGGAATATACCCTATTTTCTTTAGCTGTTCATCTGTCAATGAGCATTTAGATTACTTCTCTTGGGTGTTGTGAACAGTACCACAACAAACATGGTGTGCACATATCTATTTGAGACCCTGTCTTCAATTCTTTTGGATATATAAGAAGTGAGATTGCTGAATTATATGGTAGTTTCATTTTTCCACTTTTGAGGAACTTCTATTACAGCCACACCATTTTACGTTCCTATAAACAGTGCACAAGATTTTCAGTTTCTTTGCATTCTTACCAACACTATTTTTTTTTTTTGTTGTTGTTGTTTTAAGGGCCATCTTAAAGGGTATGAGGTAATATCTCATTGTCATTTTAATCTGCCTTTTTCTGGTGCTTAGAAATGTTGAGCATTTAAAAAAAAAATTTATTGTTGTTGTATTACATCCATCCCCTTTTTGCTCCCCTCTGTCCCCCTCCCCACCCTCCCATTCCCCCCAAAATCAATCCCACCTGTTGTCCATGTCCATGGTTCCTTTATACTAGGTTCTTTTCTAAGCTGCTTGTTGAGCATTTTTTTACATGATCCTTAACCTTTTGTATATCTTCTTGAAGAAACATGTATTTGAGTACTATTTGTTTTTTGTTGCTGAGTTATAGAAGAAGTTCTTGATATATTCTTGCTATTAACACTTTATCAGATATATGGTTTGCAAATATTTTCTCCATTTTGTATTTGCCTTTTAACTCTGTTGATTGTTTCCTCCCTGCACAGAAGTTGTAATGTTGATGTAGTCCTGCTTGTCAATTATTGCTTTTTTATTGCTTGTGCTTTTGATAGCATGTCTAAGAAACAGTTGTCAAATCAAATGCCAGGCAGCATTCCTTCTATTTCCTCCTAAGAGTTTTATAGTTTTAGGTCTTATGTTTTGGTCTTTAATCCATTTTGAGTTAATTTTTGTATCTGGTATAAGGTTGGGTTCCTAACTATATCCTTTTGCAAGTAGGTATTTAATTTTCCCAACACTGTTTGTTTTGACTAGTGTAACTTGTTAATATATTTAAAATCAGTATGTACGAGGCCTCCAACTTTGTCTTCTTTCTCCATGTTGAGATATTTAAGAATTGAGTTTGTATCTCATCCTATCTCTGTCTCTTCTTGTTTGCCAATGGTATGTCAGTGGTGTACAGCTTGAAACTCACGCTGGAGGTAGCAGAGCTCCAGAACCCTGAGACCCGGCATGGCTGATAGAGCACAGCACCCATCCACTCCACCCTCCTCCCACCTGGACCCACATTGGATGATTAAATGATCAATTAATAAGCTTCTGCATTGTTTATCCATTGAAAATTTGGCATTTCTATGTCCCAGATGTTGGCTAACCTCCCATAATGCCAAACATATGAAGAAGAAGTGAGAGTGGGAGTGTAGTGGGTGCAGTTTGAAGCTGGTTTGACCCATATGCTTTGCATCAGGTTGCCTTTATTGCTGTAAGGATTACGAATATGAGGAAAAAGAGCTTCCATCCTCTGCATGATAATGAACTAATAAACAGGTATCTTAATGACTCATCTGATTTGGTTTTATAGCCAGAGCTGGAAAGTAAAATAGAAATTATTTTTGATTCTTTTCTTCCCTGCATGGAAAGAAAGTGTTAATGTTAGGACTTCATTTCACCTAGTATTTTCATACACGTGACTCTCTTTTATCTTCTACCCAGCCCTGTGAGGTGAGGGAATCTTATTGATTTGGGGCTCAGAGAGGTTTATTGAGTTGCCCAAGGCTACATAACTTCAGATTCAAACTCAAGTTTTCTGAACTCTAGGGTTGTGGTACCTTGTGTGTGTCTATAAAATTGCCTTTCCATAAGAGAAAGCAATTTCAGGAACCCTATCTCAGCTGGTTTCTTCCTTGCAAAGATAAAAGGAAGGCTGGAGGCTTTCCTGGCTCAGGCCACACTGATCAGTGGGGCCTTTGCAGTAGGCCAGAGCCTCAGTCCATACTTTCAGGTATGAAAGAAAAAGTTCACTTCTTAATTTTTCTGAACACAAATGAAATGAGACTCAGAACCTTCATCTGGATAGGCTTCTGGGATATTCAGACTTAATCATTACATGGACCTCTCCCCTCTCAAAGTTACCCAGGTTGTTACGTGGTCTGTGAGAAAAGAGATCAGGGTATTTTACATCCAGCCCATTCTTGTTGCCACTCAGACCCTCCAGTGGGCAAACCGTGATGTCAGGTGGCTCTGCTTTGCTACCATATTTGAGGTATAAATCCTTATGGTCCCACCTCCTTAAATGTACCTTTAAGGCCCCTGAGATCTTGCCACCTTGTGTGAGTGCTCCCTCACAAGGTGTGGACCTCTGTTCTCCGCTTGCCCCATTGCTCCTGTGGGAAATCTTTCTTTTCTATGGTTATCCTGAAGAGCTCAGTACATCATCACTTGGATAAATTGAAGATTTTGCCATAGAAGGAAAAAAACCATTGTCTTCCTGCATTTGGAGATTTTGTAAAAATCTTGGAAGCAAGGAAAATTAAGGACTGGGCATCTTCCATGGAATGGGGCACCTGAGTATAGCTTAAGCACAATCAAGCTGGCTTACTGCAAAATTTGTTCCAGTCCAAGTTGTTCATAATTGTATTGGAGACTCATTCATCCACAAATAATGAACACTTTTTATTTTCCAGGCTATAATGCAGACAGTGAAGAGATGATAGTGGACATGGAACTTGTATTCTAGTAAGCAGCTTCTGATAATCTTAGGTGCTGTGAAAGATAGAAAACAAAATATTAAAAAGAGTGAGGGAAGGTGGAACAGAGGGGTGTCTCTGAAGGAGCAATGTTTGAGCTGAGACCTGAATCATGAAAGCTTCATGGTAACCATGAGACCATGCCATGTAGAGGTCTGTGGGTAATGCATTTCAGGCAGTGGCCATACAGGTACCCTAAGCCTATGGAAAGAAATCTGATTTTAGTCCAGTCCTATGATAAGCTTTGGAAGGTTTAAAAAGAAAGACAGACTAAAGGTTAGACATAGAACATCAACTTCCTTTATCAGTCTTTAGTTTTCAAGAATTTGGGATTTGGACTTCTGGTTAAGATAGAAGTGTATGTAGGTAAACATGGCTCATGTCCTTGCACAATCATATCAAAATTGCAACTAAACTGTAGAAAATCCATCACTAAAAACGGTCATAAATCTAGTCAAATGGAAGTTGACAACTATGGAATTAAAGAAACCATGTCTATCCAGACTGTAGGAAGGGCAGAGATGGGGAAACGCAGAACCAGCAGGTGCCACACACAGTGTATTGGTTAAAAATTTGGAAGGGACATCTGGGAACTAGGAGTCCTAGACCCATACCAGTTTTCCAAGCCCAGGGTTTCAGTGCTACAAAGACAAGTCCTCATAACTTCTGGCTGCAAGAACCAGTGGCGATTGAGTCAGTGGAAGGAACTTCTGGAATTCCAAGCAGTTCCTCTTGAAGAACCCACACATAAATTACTTAGACTCACCCCCTCTGAGCTCCAGTGCTGGGATAGCAACTTAAAGGCCAGCAATGGCATACAGTGAAGAACTGAAGTGTCTGACATTAAGGTGAGAGCTGAGGGACAGCTTTCTCTCAGATAGAAAGGCAGGCGGAGGCCATTGTCCTTTCTCTGAATTCTCCCTACAGAGTCACAAAGCCAGTGGGCAGGTGCTGTATCTGAGACTCCTTCAACCTGCCTAATACTGTACTGCCCTGGAGATTCCCTCGCACTCCATCCCATCCAACTTCTAGCTGATAACAATGGCTTTTTCATGTGAATGGCTGGTCTTAGATCATGCTTCACCACTTCCTAAATCCCTGCAAACAAGCACTCTCAGTGATCTGCCCATGCCCACACCTCTTATTAAGTAGTCCCTGGCACAGCTTAAACAGCAGCAGCTTAAATTCACATCTTGGCTTCACCTAGGAATCTCCAAGCTGAGCACAACTAGGAGCCATGTGCAAATTTTGTAGTTCATGCAGGGTGGCCCCAGGCAGAATACAGGTTGGGGGTGACCTTGGCCTGCAGCATCCAGGAAACTCCAGAGCCTGTGTATAGAATACACAGTTACAGGCCACATCAGATTATCACCACCCTGCCCCTGCACAGTTGATCCTCCACAGAGGATGGAGGTTGGTGGTCAACAATCACAGCTAGTCCTTGCAGCTGACTGGCCTGGGTAAATCCCTCCCATTGATCTGCCAACAGCAACCACAGCTCAACTACAAGAGTAGGGTGTACTCAATTCACACAAAGGGTGCACCTTGAGTACCCAGCTTAGGTGATACAGGAGGCTGTGCCACTGGACCCTACAGAATATACACTGCCAAGATAGGAAGTCAAAGCAGTTCTATCTAATACTGGTACATAGAGGCAAACACAGTGATACTGTCATCATGAGGAGACAAAAGAAACATGGCCCAAATGAAAGAACAGATAAAACTTCAGAAAAACAACTACACAAACTGGAGGTAAGCAATTTATCAGATGCAGAGTTCAAATCACTGGTTATAAGAATGCTCAAGGAACTTTGTGAGGACCTGAACAGCGTAAAAATATCCAGTCAGAAATGAAGGATACAATAATTGAAATAAAGAACAATTTATAGGAAACAACAGTAGAATGGATGAAGCAGAGTATCAAATCAATGATTTAGAACATAAGGAAGCAAAAACCCCAAAAACAGAAAACAAAAAAACAACAAGAAAAAATAATCCAAAAAAAAAAAAAAAAAAAAAAATGAGGATAGTGTAAGTAGCCTCTGGGATAACTTCAAGCATTTCAGCATTTGCATCATAAGGGTGCCAAAATGAGAAGAACAAGAAATTAAAACCTTATTTGAAAAAAATAATAAAAGAAAATTTCCCTAATTTGGTGAAGGAAATAGACATGGAAGTTGAAGAAGCATAGAAAGTCTCAAACAAGATGGATGCAAAGAGGTCCATGACAAGACACATCATAATTAAAATGCCAAAGGTAAAGATAAAGAGAGAATCTTAAAGGCAGCAAGAGAAAGGAAGTTAAGCAAGTTAGGAAAACTCCTTTCCTACAGGGGAGTTTTCATAGGACTGTCAGCTGATTTCTCAAATGAAACTTTGTAGACTAGAAGGGATTAGCAAGAAATACTAAAAGCAGAAAAGCAGGGACCTATAGGCAAGATTGCTCTACCCAGCAAAGATACCATTTAGAATCAAAGAGCAGATAAATAGCTTCCCAGACATGAAAAAGCTAAAGGAGTTCATCATTATCAAACCATTATTATATGAAATATTAAAGGGACTTATTTAAGAAAAGATCAAAACTACGAACAATAAAATGGCAATAAATACATATCTATCAACAATTGGATCTAAAAAACAAACTAAGCAAACAAGAACAGAGACAGAATCATGGATGTGGAGAATGATTTGATGGTTGCTAGAACTGAGGGGTGCTTGGGAGAATGGGTGAAGAGGTGGGGGGATTAAGAAGTACAAATAGGTAGTTACAGAATCACCACAGAGATGTAAAGTATAGTATAGAAAATGGAGTAGCAAAGAGCTTATATACATGACCAATGGACATGAAGAAAGGTGTGGGGATTGCCTAAGGGACTGGGGGTGCTGGTTGGGTGGGGCAAAGTGAAAAAATTGGGACAACTATAATAGCATACTCAATAAAATATAACTTAAAAATAATAAAACTGTAGAAGAAAATGATGATGGAAGAAAAGAATTTAGGATTTAACTGGAGAGGCAAAACATATGCCCAATAATACTACAGTTCAATTTGCCTTAGAGTTTTTGATAAACTATTTTTCCTATCATACTTAAATCTCAAAACAACCTTATGAGCTGAATAGGACGGGTAAGGAAATAAATTATTTTTGCAAGTCAGTCCTTGAATCTGGTCTTATTCTTCATCCTACATGACTGCCTGGGTTACTCTCATTGATTCATCAGGAAGCTGATCCTGCCTGGCCCCTGCTCCATGTTGAGATATTCACTAGTGCTCCCCCTACCCCAGGAGGCCTCTCTGCCTTGCATATACTTTTGGTATTGCACAAATTTTAAATATATTTGATGTGAGTTTTTGTAACAGTGAGACTATGGTTTTTCTTGTACCGTAAATGAACAAAGTGGGCATTCAAACCTGTGTGTGTGTTGAATGAATGAACGTCAGCTATATGACACTGACTCGTGAAAGGAAAACAAGATGGGCAGGAACTGGCAAGGTAGAGGAGAGCCTCATGAACAAAGGGATTTGGATTTTCTACTTGAGATGACAGGGGAACATTCCAGGTAGGAGGCTTAAATGAGCAAAGACACTTCTTGGCTTCCCTATCTACTGAGTAGGCATGGTGTGTGGGAACAGAGCAGGTGAGGGTCAGTGGAGAAAAAGTGTGCCCAAGTGGGTAAGTTCATGCCCACAAGCAGAAGTGAGGTGGTTGGGGAGAATATGCTGGGCCCAGATGGTAGGGGGCCACACATTCCAGGCTCTGGAATAAGAATTTATTGGATAAACTGTGAAGGGATCCAATGAGGGCTTCCGAGTTGGGACAATCACATGATGAAGCTGATATTTTAGAAAACTTGAGCTGATTCTTGAGGGTCTCAAGAAGAAGAGGAGCCAGCATACATGAGAGAAGCCAAGAGGGATTTTTCACAATTTGGGTTTAAGGTACTACATTCTTAGGGGGAAGGTGGTGGGAATGGAGGGGAAGGCAGAGGGGTGACAGAGCATTAGGTGGGCTCCCATTCCTAAGGGAGCCTTCACTACTGCTGAGGAAGTTGGCATGATTTTCCTGTGAATTTCAGATTCTCGTTCTGTTTTTTTTTCTTTTCTTTCCTTCTTTCTTCTTCTTTTTTTTTTTTCTTTTAATTTTATTGTTGTTGTATTACATCCATCCCTTTTTTGCTCCCCTCTGTCCCCCTCCCCACCCACCCTTTCCCCCCAAAGTCAATCCCACCTGTTGTCCATGTCCATGGTTCCTTTATACTAGGTTCTTGTCGTTCTGCCACTCAGAGAAATGTTTTGAGGGTTGAGAAAAATAGCATACATAAAGTATCTGAATGATGTGTGTTAAGCAAATGGCATCTCTTGCCTGTCACCAGGAGTAGAAGTCTGGACACTTCTGCTGCACCCTGGAATTGGAGTTGTCAAGGAAAATGGACATGGTCAGCGTAACATGGGTGAAACAACACTTTACTCCCATAGAGAGGAGACAGCAAGATCAGCTTCAGTAGTGGGCGTTGGGCCCCATGGCTGGCGGTTTCCTCTATGTGGGTGATGCAGGACCCCAACCCCTTCCAGGAGGAGTGGGGTAGCCAGGTGCCATCTGAGACACACCCTTAAGCAGAACAAAGGAGCACACATTGAGCCTGAACAGGGAAGAAAAATGTTCCCACATAAAGTGGTTAGGCCCAGGACAGGCTGTGAGGGCTCCTTAACTCTTGGTAAGGAAGTGCTCTAGGCTAGAAAGACTGCATGTACCAGACTGCCTTTCTCAACAAAATGAGCCATCAACGTGCACCTGTGGATGGGTTGGTGTGGTGGATAAAAGCATGGACTTTGAAGTCAGACTTGGGATTCAGTCTAATTTGTAAGCTTTACAAGAGTAGGATCTGTGTCTGTGCCTGTTCATTTTGTCTCTTCAAGAGTGCCTGCCCCAGGACCTGGTAAATGGTTGGTGATGCCTCAGTTACTGAACTCTGGCTACATGGTTTACTAGTTTCATGCCTTTGGGGAAATTGCTTAAGCTCAGTTGTTATCTTTATAATGGGGAGAATTATAGTAGGTAACAGGCTTTTGGTGTGAATTAAATGAGTTAATAAATGTAAAGTCTCACTTAGCGAAGTGCCTTGTACACAGTGAACTTAATCAATGTTAGCAGCTTTATTACTATTAAAGTTATCTTATTAATCAGAACAAGCTTTGAGGTTTATGGAAAAGAGAAAAGGAGTTAGCTAAATTGATTTTGCTAAGAAGAGCTTAGTCCCCCTTGAAATAGAATAGTTTGAACACTGTAGCAACCAACGAATCACTGAGTCTTGCAGGTCTCCCCATTTTGAAAACATTTTGGGACTCACATGTATACTCATTTTTACTTGCAAGTGATAGTCACAGATTATTTAGTCAGTTATAAAGGGCCATTTTGGTTTTTCACACTGTTTGTAACTTTCCAATTGTGAATAATGGATTTTAGTGACAGATATTTTGGCAGCAACTTGACGTATTTCTGTTAGCTAATTCAGGCAGTCATCACACTTTCCTGGACATGTTGAAAGCTTTCAAAATAATAATTACCTACTCATTTCAATCACTAGTGCTTCAACAATCAACCACCATAGTAAATACTTTCAGGGAATTTTAAAGAGGGAACACATTATCCTGAGTCCTTTGGGTATTTTGTGAAAAACAAAACAAACAAATAAAACAGGCGATCTAAAGCATGGCATTTTATGGCAACCATTTTGGGGGAATAAATGAAATATTGTAATTTGACATTACAAAATTATCTAGAAAATTCAAAGGAAATGAGCCAACATGGATAACGTACATTACATTTTTGGTTTTGACATACCACCTGCTTATGAATTACATATAGGATGTACTTATAATGTATTTATAATGTACCTATCATACACTATTCTTTCATTACAGTATTTTTTATTAATAAATTTCCTATTAAGAATTTATTAATGAGCTATATCTGCATAACTATCCCAGCATTAAAGATTCTTAATAAATGTATTTTAACTAAGGACTGAATAAATTAAAAGTACCCTTCATGCTCACTTGAGTATGACAGAATGATATGTGAACTAAAGACTTGACCAATTGTAATTTTCTTATTATTCCAAGTACTACTGATAGTGAATCTGATCAGTTCCATTCTATTTAGGTGGTGTTTGTATCAACTGAATGAGCCAGTGGTATAAATATCAGAATTAGACTGAAATCAGTTTATGCGCTGGTTCTACCACGTAACTGTTTTGGCCTTGAGCAATAATCTTATCTCCCTAAGAATTTTTCTCTCCTGCAATGTAGGGATAATAGTACCTATGTCAGAGGTTTGATGTGAGGATAAGTGAGGTCAGGTTTGTAAAAAAATGCTAATTACAAAGAGCATGTCATAATAAATGCTTGGAAAAAAAAGAAGTGATTATTATATGATTTCTATTTCTAGAGGCAGAGGACCACATCATTCATATTGCAAAAGTGTGAGTAGATCAAAGTATACTGGAGAGTCTGTGAAGTAGGGGTAGTAATAGCCTGGAGGTTTTTACCACTAACATAAACAGAATCTAAGTGTTCAAGACTGGTCAAGGGAATAGCCCTAGGGAACTGGACTGTCTGCATCTTTTCATCCATCCAGAATGATTGCCATTATAGAGGTTATGCCAATCTCAACAAAAAAGCAACTAACTAACAGTGTAAAAAGTTAGCTAAGCAAATAGCTATCAAATGGATGCTTTGACCACCAAAATACCATTGGTTTGGCAACCTTTCTTTACTTAATTGACTGATTTTTGTGAGTTGAATTGGCTCTCATTATATAGATGGAGCTATCATCTTGGATATATATTTATGTAAAAATATGTATTTAAACTTAGGGTAGAGGGACACATTAGAAGTTTTAGAAAGATGATAGTTATTAAATTCAAGTCACAGGCTTGTCAAATAACAGATAAAGTATTGATATTGGGAGGGGAGGAGGAAATTAATAAGTAAAATAGTTTACTACTATTCCCACTATTAGTCTGTTGAATTTATATGGATTTTTGAATCTCGTAAATCTATTTATCAATTAGTGCTATAAACAATTAAAAATGTTACTCTATTGATAAGACAATTCTCTATGTTCAAGATTTCTTGGACCAAAAAATAAGCAAGTGTTTGATAATTTCTATTTATTTTATTCAAGGTCTTATGTTTCTTTATCACATTTATTCCACATAGAAAAAAGGTGAAGTTATTTTTTGAAATATAGCAGACTTAGGTCTGTGTACAAAAATAAATTACTGCTTAAGGGGCCAGAAGACAAGGTGATATTATGTGTTTAATTTGCTCAGTTATGAAAGAACCTTTAGGGTATTGGGTTATGAAAAACAGTGGTTATTTTGAGAGAAAATGGAGCCAAATTGGGTGGATTTTAAATACTTTCCAATGTATTTAGTATTGGATATTGGATGCAACCTCCAGGTTGGGGCAGGAGGGTGGGAGGCTCTGTTTCATTGTTCATTTCATCCACTTTGGGGAAATGTTCCTGCCTGACTCTGTTCTGAACACAAGCATTTCACTAGATTGCTTTCTTGGAAATGGCAACAGAAAATGGTAGCAATAATAGGTTTTAAGGTGCTTGGCAGTGAATCATGCCATTTTATAAATTCATCTCCTTACACTTTATTTCTTTGCTGTGAGATAATTTAGACGAATGTCAGCAAGGGAAAGAGAAAGTGATTGGTGATTCCACCTCCCCCAATAAAGCAAATTCCTAATTTTCTGTCTTTTATCTTTTGCCATTCTTTTGTGCTCCTCTTTGGCCTTGTCAAAACATATCGTTCAGTTAGAGACTAAAAATATTTTCCCATCGATTGGGGTTATTGATTTTTTTTAATCTGTACTTTGGCTTGAAGAGCGTGGGTGAAGGGTGAAAGTTCACCAGCTTAGTCTGCCGTTTTATCTGGACAGCAGAAGAATGTATTGGCAGCAGATTTGATTTACCTTGTTGGGCAGTTGTAGACACTTCAGCCACTGGAGACAATCCTCTAGCGTGTCCTACTGCTGCTGTCTTTGTGTGTGTGTGTGTGTGTGTGTGTATGTATGTGTGCACATGCACATACACCTAGGAACTCTGGAAAGATCCACCTCTATATTGATTTTATCTCTCTGTTTCCAAGAGAGAGGGTTTTTAAAATCTTTTATCTATTTTTAATTAAAATATTTTTTTTAATTTTAGAGTTCCCAAATTAAGCCTTTAGCAGGATGGCATGCACCTACGGGGTTTGGCCACTCTGCTCATTTGGCTTAAGCCTCAGATCATGTATATCCATGATGTCAAAGCAGAATCTTACGTGACTGAATCGAATTTGCTAAGATATCCCTTTCTTCCCATCATAGCTGGTCAGACACAAGTGCTCAGGGCAGCGTTTGACTCCTAATTTGGGTCCAAGGATGGTATCTAAACCCTCCTAATGAGCACCAGAAATGTAGAAGGTGGTAGCACAGCCATTGTCAAAGAGAAAAAAAGAGTGTTGTGACTGAAGATGCGGCTTCTGTTTATATTAGAATCCCAGCTTTAGTACTTGCTAGCTGGGTGACCCTAGGCAAATCGCGTACTTTCTTGGTATTTTAGTTTTCTCATTTGTAAAACGGAAATAGAAAGTGTACCTATTTTATCTAGTGCTTTTTAGGCTTACATAAATAAATACGTATAAAAGTTCTAGGAAAGGGCCTGATACACTGCAAGTTCTCAGTTAATGTCAATTACTGTTATCATCATAGACAAAGAAGCTGAAGCTAGTGTGGGGGGAATGTTAAGAAATAGACATTTTCGCAGGGAAAGGAAGGAGCTGCCTCAAAGTGTCAGGGATTTTGGGTCCAGTGCCACAGCCGGCCTCCTGATTGGTGCTGCAATTCTGACCACATGGCCTTAGCAACTTTTTTTTTTTCTTGTATGGCATGTGGAGGCTTTAAGGTAAAAACCTGAGGTTGCTGATCAATGGGACTGCTGGCCTCACTGTTCTCTGTGGAGAATCAGCCTGGATTTTCAGCCCCTGCCTTTGTGTTACTAGGGCACATCACCCTCACTGTGAACTAAGCCCCATCAGAACCTAGGACCATCATTTAACATAAGGCAAATGCGCTTAAAGCCCAGAGTACAGGCCTCCTTCAGAGAGGAAGCACTATGATGGACAGTGGTTCTAGAACTTCATTGTATATAGAATCACATAGAAAGAACCTGATTCAGGAGTGTTGGGCCTGTGCTTTTAACAAGCAGCTCAGGTGATGTGGATGCAGATGGTTTTAGTCCATACTTAGAGCAATTGGGTCATGGACATGGGCAGACTTGGGTCTGAATTTGCTCTTCAGTTACATTTACGTGGTCAAGTCATTTAATTCCTCTGAGTCTTAACTGTAAAATGGACCAGTTAACTAATAATATATCGAAAGTGTTTAGTGTAGTGCCTAACACCTAGCATGTGCATCATAAACACTAAAGCTTCCATCCCCTTCCCTAATTCTATTTGCTGTTCTGGACTCCAGAGAATTTTATACCGTGCTGGAATTAATTTGTCTTTATTTCTCCTTCCTCACTCATGCCTATTGTTGATTTCCTGTCTGAACTGCACCTGCTCTTCCTATCCCCTTGTAAACACTTTCCTGTTTAGATAAGGCTGACCTTATTCCTGCAAGCCTTTGCTCTTTCTTTTAGTTGTCTGCCCTTAATGACATGCTGGTGGCATTTTGGCATCTGGGCTGGGCCTGTGTGCAGTACTGAGGATCAGAGTCCCCCTTGCCTTTCCTTGGACATTGGAACTTTAGGTTTAGTAATATTGAAGGCCATAGCTTGCTTTTGTCTGCAATATAGCTAATGCTTCTCTTTCCCCAGCCCCTGTTGGATTCCTAACGTTGGTATTTCTTGCCTGCTGTCTCCATCTCTCAGTAACAGAGTTGTATGCTTCCATGATCTGACCATGAAAGGACTAATTGGCTAACCATCCTGAGTTAGCAGATATATCAGCCTTTACTGGGGGAAATGACATTTTTTAGCCTTAATATCTAAACCTAGATAGTCAAGGCTGTGTTTTACATGGAAGTGAAAGCATTGAATTAAACTGATGTCAAAATAGTTGACCTGCTTGGTTTCTTCACTCAAACACATGATCAGTTGTGACTAGGGGGAAATGCTGTACCATGTGTTTGGTCAATTCATTCCAAAAGGTTGTTTTCTGTAAACATGATCTTTAACTTTAATAAATTTAAAGACTTATTGGCCAAAGAAAGATAAGCTAAATGTTGGTCTTATAAGCAGATACTCTTGTGGGAATGCCACTAACATGTCAGCTAGGGGAAAAATAAAAGACACAAAGCCAAGGCTTGTAGGAATAATGTTAACACCACTAAAACAGGAATGAACTGTCAACTTAATGGAGAACTAGAAACATATCGTGGAAAGATGTTTATTATAAGGATAAAGGAATAATGATCTCAATAAATCATTTGATTTAGGGATGCCCCTAACTCTAGGATGATTTTGTCTCAAGATTTTTAATTAATCTTCAAAGACCCTATTTCCCAATTAGGTCACATTCTAAAGTTTTAGGTAGACATGAATTTTGTGGGGACACTATTCAACCCGTTATAGTACATAGGGCCACTAGGCTTGATCAGCTCCACTCTACATACAATAAAAATCCCAGAATCTGGGAAGTACGAGGCCATCTCTTCCTACCTCTGTTTCATTCTACTGTGAGCATCTTAGGAGCTGGGACTCTGTAGAGAGGTTTGCAGGGCAGGTGTTCAGTAAGTATTTTCTGAAAGAGTGAACTAGGGATGGCAGGTCAGGACCAAGAGAAGTTCCCCAAAAATGAAGCCATTCTCAGAAGTATCCGTATTCACCTCTTCCACAACCATTTTACTGTGCTATGAATAGTCAAAATGTGAGTCCACTTTCGTGGCTGAGTGGACCATTTGAATCACAAATACTTAATCCACTACAAAAACAATTTCTCTGTTGAAGGAAGATAAAAACAATTGCATGTAGTATGTTGGTATTCTGACAAGAAAGCACATAGAGGTGTACTTGAGTGAAAATAGACACTAAAATGGTATCAACACATTAAAAACAATGAACTATATCATGGAGCAGGGAAAGAACTACAGTTGGTCAAGTTCAAAACAGATTTAGTTGAGTGGCAGTAGTTAGGAAGGATGTGTTAAAATGAATAAATTTATTTATTGTTTTTTTAACCCTTTATAAACAAGATAGTTCACCCATCTTGAGTGGTTTAAGGCTATAGTCACAAAGTGACAAACAGGCACATAAAGACAGAAGCATTCAGTCCATTTGGGTATGGACCCTCTTACTAGTTCCTGAAAATTGACCTATTTTATTGCATCCTTTTTACAACCAATTCCAGGTGGCTGAATTGAGTATATTTTTCATTCTGACTTGTTGACTTCTGGCCCATTAAGGCAGCCAATCCAATTAGGCAGGTTTTCTCTTGCTTTGCCTCCTGACAGAGCATCTGATTGGCTCACAGCTCTTGCTAAGTGACAGGCCTTCTACAACTGTGAATTATCTTTCTTAAAGGGATCTTATCTCTGGTTCTGTCTTTAAAAATGCCTGCATTTTTTTTCTGGTTGTGCTTAGGCCCAGGTTTTAGGGTGTTTCTATTTCAAGTACTTGAGCTTGAATGTTTAAGGTTACAACTTAGGCTGAGTGATGAGTCAGCTAGATTGCTAGGGTGCACATTTTGACACAGTTCTTAGATTACCAACTGTGACAGACTGAATAATGAACGCCCCTATCCCCAAAGATATCCATGTTCTAATCTCTGGAACTTGTGTTACCTTATATGGCATAAATCAATAAAAATAAAAATAAAAATAAAAGGACTTTGAAGATGTGATTAACCTAAGGATCTTGAGATAGGGAGATTATCCTGTATTGCCCATGTGGGCGCTGAATACAGTGACATGTATTTACATAAGAAGAAGATTTGATACACACACACACACACACACACACAGCCATGTAAAGGAAGCAGAGGGAAGAATCAGAGAAAGAAGAGGCTAGGCCACTGGCTTTGAAGAGGGAGGGAGGAGTCATGAGCCAAAAATGCAGGTCTAGGAGCTGGAAAAGGCAAGGAAGCATTCTTTTTTTGTTTTTTTAAGATTTTATTTCATTATTTTTAGAAAGAGGGGAAGGGAGAGAGGCAGAGAGGGAGAGAGACATCAATGTACGGTTGTGTTTCACCTGCCTCCAGCCACAGACCTGACTGCAGACCTGGCTTGCAACCTGATTATGTGCCCTGGCTGGGGAATCGAATCTGCGACCTTTGGGCTTGCAGGCCGGCGCCTTATGGAAGCATTTTTTTTTTGAGAGTCCCTGGAGGGAGAATGGCCCTGGCAAAATTTTGGTTTGGACCCAATGAAACTGATGATGGAATTTTGACTTCTAGGCCTGTGAGAGAATACATTCTGTTGTATCAAATTTGAGGTACTGAGGTATGGCCACAGGAAACATATATGGAATAAGACCACCCCTGCCTGAACTAAATTCTTAGTTCTGAATAATATACTTTGCTGGTTGATTGACACCAGCTGTGCTATTTTTCATGTATTTGAAAATACATGTATTTGTCTGTACATGACAAATACATGAATATGTATTTGAATGTGATTTTTGACTTTTAACCTTCATCTGAGATATTGTCTGAAAATATTTGATAAGATTTGCTGGACTAAAATGAGAGACCTTATAAACATTCCATGTAACAATCTAGGTTCCTTGGTCTATTAAGACTTTTTCTATCAAGATTACCTGACCCTGAGGTTATTTATTGACTCTCGTTTTCATTTAGGTACATGGACACTTAACACATCACTTATTTGCTTCTCCTTAAAAGTCTCTTCTTCCTTGGAACTTTGTTTGTATAAGGATTCTACAGAGAAAGAGAACCAATGGTGTTATCTATCTATCTATCTAATTCAGTTACATATATATGGTATAAATATATTTGTTATAAAAATTGGCTCATGTGGTTGTGATGATTGACACATTCAAAGATCTGCAGGAGGCAAGGGGGAGACCCAGGACAACTGATGGCACAGTTCCAGGCTGACAAAAAGGTGATGTTTGATTTGCATCTGAAGGTGTGAAGAAATGGTGACCCAGCTCAAGACAGACCAGAGAAGTTTTCTCTTATTTGCAGGGTGGCTAGTCTTTTATATAGTTATTTAATTTTATTTTATTATTTTTAAAGATTTTATTTATTCTTTTCAGAGAGAGGGCAAGGGGGAGAGTCAGAGAGGGAGAGAAACATGAATGTATTGTTGCTTTTCACCTGTCTCCAGTTACCTATGGACCTGGCTGGAGACCTGGCTTGAAACCTACTTATGTTGCTCTGGCTGGGAATCGAATCAGCGACCTTTGGGTTCGCAGACCAGAGCCTTATCTGGCTAGTCTTTTAGGTCTTTGTTTTTAATTTAAGCCTTCATTTAACTGGATGAGGGGAGTGACATTAGGGAGGGCAGTCTATTCAGTTTATAGATTCAAATGTTAAACTCATCCAGAAACACCTTCAAAGACCTACTCAGAATAATATTTGATCAAATATCTGGGTACCCTGTGGTACACTGAAATTTACACAGAAAATTAATCATCATATTCTGTATTCTCTGCTTGTCTTTACCCCCATAACTTTATTTTTATTTTCATTCCTGAATGTGGACAACCTTTGGAGCTGAAGTCACTCAATTCTATTCTTCTTTAAGTGGAAATTTCCTTGATACTCTCCATCTCTTACACATCTTGAGCTCCATGTCCTCCCCTAACTTGACATTGAGCCAGTAGAATTTGGCTCTGTTAAAATCGAACATCTCAAAATTGTACCAAATTTTCTGCCCTTCAGGTGTCCACCATTCTTGCAGTGGTCACCAGTTGTTCCAGACACCTGGGCTCAAAACCATGAAGACATCATTGAATCCATCTATTTTCTCCCTTTTTCATCGGAAAAAAAAAAATTCCTTTTGATTTTTCCAGAAATTTTTCTTCTGTGTTCCCTGCATCCTTTCCTCCCCATTCCTCTGGCCTACACGATAATCCCCATACACAGCACATGGCCATTGCTGCTGCTCCTGATCAGATTTCATTAAATAAGCACTTCCTCCGTGCTAGGTGCTGCACTGGGCACTTTAAATGTGTCATTTCAGTCATTTGTTCCCCAGAATACATTAAAGCAGGTATGACTATCCCAGGCCTATCCAAGTCCAAAGAATGCATTCTTAGAAACCCTTCTATAGTGCTTCTTTGGACTTTCTAAACTTTACAATTTAGGTCTCTTCCTGGAGCCATTCCCAGTTTTAATCACTGACAGTAAACTCTGGGCACATGACATTTGTCTGTGTCTTACACTGCTTAAAAACTTTCAGTGGCTCCCCATTGCACAGAGAAATTAATTCCAGTCAAGGCTTTCTTACAGACATGTCTCCTGATCTTTTTCTGTCCCTCTGCTTACCTCCGTCCATGTCTTGGTTCATACTCTCCCTCGCATCCGATGTAGTTGTCTCAGCCTATTCCAACTGATACAGTTGAGGGCATCCTCCCATATCCAGCTTTCATAGGTCTTCAGCTTGGGAAAACAACCTAGAACTTCCACACTTTCATTTTCCCATTCATAGTACTAAACCTTTGTCCCATAGCTTTTGGTGAGTGTGTGACTCATTACATTGTCATTAGTCTGTTTTCCCAACGAAGTCAAGTTTTTTTTTTTTTTTTTTATTCTTTTTTTTTTCTTTTAATTTTATTATTGTTGTATTACATCCATCCCTTTTTTTCTCCCCTCTGCCCCCCTGCCCACCCACCCATTCCCCCCAAAGTCAATCCCACCTGTTGTCCATGTCCATGGTTCCTTTATACTAGGTTCTTATCTAAGCTGCTCCCCTTCTTTGCCTCTGCCTCCCCCCTCCCCCCTACCCCTTTCCTCCTGACCACTGCAGGCCTATTCCTTGTATTCATACACTTGGTTCTGTTTTGCTTGTTGTG